>MKEJ01054966.1:0-14319 GCA_001753735.1 Embelia ribes
TATTATTATTTTTTTTTTTTTCTGTAAACGGATTGAAAACCGATGTTTTTCAACCATTCAAGATATGCTATGTTTTATAAAGTTATGCACATGCGAACACCTCAACACGTTCGAAAGTGTTTCAATTATTAACAAATAGTTTTTAATTAGTTTCTTTTTTCGGCTTGGCCTATGATGTGCAACTAAAAGAAATAAAAAGTGGCGCTAACAGAATATATGAACAGATAGATACAAAGGCATGGTCCAACAATTCAAAGGAGTAGTGAACCCTCATCCTATATATAGGTATACATGTATCTTATAATGTTATATACTCCTATATTTTAAATTCTATTGAATTTCTTAGAAGAAGTTCTTAGCTGAAGAAAGACCAAGAAAAAAATTTAATTTCGTGGTTTGTATGCAAATAATTAGTCAATTAGATTAGTGTAAGATCAGAGATTGTCCGATATGGCTGCCCGAGTCGCTTTGTTTGTCAAAGCAATTTCATTGTTGCTTACTTGCATCCATGCCGCAGGTATCGTCTCTCTCTCTACTGCACATACATACAACTACGTATATGCAGATTCCTTTTTCATTAAAAATGTTTTGTATATTGAGCCGTTCATATATACGTCTCTTCTATAATTGTGCAGCTTACAAATAAACAAAACATGCTTAGCTACTGTCTCGTGTGCACAAAGCATTAGAATTCATCGTGTAGTTAAAGACATTCTTTATTTAACTTTTTTTTGTGCAAGTGTATGTAGGGCAGGGAGTAGAAATTCCGAAATTTAGCTACACGGGCGACACTGGTCCTCGTGAGTGGGGGCATTTGAGCCATGACTTTGAGATGTGCTCCACGGGAAAATCCCAATCTCCGATCAACATTTTAACCCGAAAATCCATAGTAGATAAAAACTTGAAGCCCTTGAGGAGATTGTATTCGGCTGCGAATGCTACCTTGGTTAATCATGGCTTCAATGTTATGGTATGCATTATTTTTTCGCAATTAATTTAATAAAAAGAAATAACTACTAAGTAAAGTTTAATTTAATCATGACTATATCAATATGTGATCAATATCAGGAAATTAATAAATCTAATGAGAACAATAAGAGTAAAGTTTACTTACGTTGCCCGAGTATGAATTGATACGCAAACAAACGATGTTATAAATACGTAATTTATAAGCTTGTTTGGTGATTACCTGGTGGGTTCCACAAACATAATGCGTATACATAATGTATCTATAACAACGCTTGTTTCGCAGTCTGCACACATGGAACAATGCAACCATAAGTTAAATATACATTGGTTTTGCAATGTGACACCACCATATTGGGAAAATTGTGATTTGGCCCCTTGCTGATAATTATTTAATTTTGAAGATGGAGTTTGGGAATGCTGGGACATGGGTTTTAGATGGCAAAAATTATACATTGCAGCAAATGCACTGGCATACTCCATCTGAGCACATGATTGACGGTGTTCGGTACTCTCTCGCTCTCTCAATTTTATAACTCTTTAGTGAGTAAAAGGGAGACAAGAGGTCATGTTTTTTCTGATTTCCGAAATTTTTATATAAAATTCAAAATTTTGGATGATGTCCTCTGTGCCCGCCTGGGGAATAGAAAAGATGGCCTTAAAATGTGACAAATGCTTTTTACGAACAAAATGTTCTTTTTTATTTGGAAATAAAAAATACGATATCATATGATTTGGATTGTAAGATTTGTGAGATTTTATGGAACGATAATGTCACCTTAAAATGTGACTAGTACTTTTTGGTCATATTGAGAAACTCTAACGACACATTTAACCAAAAAAAAAAATATTAGTAAATTTATGTATTTGAAATTGTTAATTACAGAGAGGATGCTGAGTTGCATCTAGTCCACCGTGGCATAGACGGCAGCATTGCAGTGATAGGCATCCTCTTTAAAATTGGCCATCCTGATCCAATTCTTGCCAAGGTATATATATATATATATGTATGACACATTGTCATACATGTACATACATTATAAAAAATTCCAAAACTGAATAATAAAAAAGGGTGAACTAAACTAATGGTGCACATAGTTTGGTCTAAAATTATGTTTTGTCCTCATAATTTAAATTCAAACACAAAAGTTCCCAAATTTTAGAAAGCTGACAAACTTGGTCCGTAAAGTTTTTTAAAAAAAAATGATAAATTTGATCCATTTCATGGTAACTTCCTACCTCACGGCTTGTTTGGTTGTCGCTTTTTAGCTTAATATTTATGCTTTTTTGGTTGAAAGCTAGATCAACATTTCGGTGCTCAATTTTTTTTCTGATCACCTTATTTGTTATTTCAGTAAAAAAATTAGAAGTTTTGAGATTGATGTATCCAGATTTTTTCTTAATAAAAAATAAATTAGCTTAAATACTTGAAAATTGCAACCAAATGAACCCTTTGTAATCACTTCCGTTTCACACCAAGAGATGTACATAAATAAATTATTATAAAAAGACTAATGTATTTTGAAAAAGCCCACACGCCGTCTAGGATGACTTTGGGCTAATTACCTAGACCGACTCCACCATATGGGTCAAGGGGAATTTATTTTTTTTAACCTATGAGAATTGTTTTTAACTCCACCCATGTTTTTTATGATACGTATCATTTCCGAAGTAAGATAAAGGAAAAGGATTGTGGTAAGAAACGGCCAACCATGAAAAAAAGTCACATCATGTGAAATGAGAACCGTTTTTGTAATAAAACAAAATCATCATCATCTTGGTATCAATTTATTTCGTGAATTTGAAATATGAAGAAATTAAAAAGAGTGTAAGTAAGAAAATAGTGATGATTTATGGCAATAAATGCAGGTGCAAAAGTATCTAGCAACGTTGGCTGTGGAAGAGCAAAAGAAGAAGGTGTTGGGTGAGATCCCATTAGGGATGTTCAAAACTAGGAGACTAAAAAGAGACACTCGCAAGTATTACAGATACATTGGTTCTCTCACCACACCACCTTGTTCCGAGAATGTCACATGGCATGTTTTTGGCAAGGTCTGTCACTCATTAACAAATTATGTTTCATTACATACATATGATAGATAATTTGCAATACGACTAAATTAACAAGGTATAAATCAGATTGCGGAGTTAATTAATTAGGATGAGAAATCATTTTGTTAGTTGCAGAATTACTGCAGGGAAAATAAGAAATTGGAAATGAAGCCTTCCAAAATGGGCATTGTAAATAATCTCGGCTTTCTTTTCCGTTCGCCACTTTATTTATTCAAAAATAAGATAAAAAATAAATTTATTGAAATACTCTTATCTCATGTCATATTTTCACAGTCACAAAAAAAAACTATTCTATTTAATAAGGTTGTTTTTGAAAAACTAGTAATAAATCAATTTCTCTCTCAGCATTAATTGAATTTTCTTAATATAAGTGAAAGTCAAACTGAGCTTGTATTTTAGGGACGTAAGGAATATATTAGTTGAATATTAGTAAGTTATGCTAAGAAAAATGTAAATATGTAATTATTATCTGACATATACATTTTAATGTATAATACTTTTACTAGTATTGTACATACTATAGTGTATCCTGCATGATGTGCAGATTGTGTATATTCTTTTTTTTGTTTGTGTATCATATTAATTTTAATTATTTTATTAAATTAGTTTTGATAATTTATTTTTGATATGACATCTATTTGTATCTCTTCTTTTTTTAGATATTTATAAATTTATAAAAGATCGATTGATAGAATTTATATTATGATAATATTTTTACAAAAACTTAATGTCCATTAAAGTTAATTTAAGATATGTGAAATTTTTACTATGAAAAATATTTAAAAAAATTAATGTTGATTGAGACAATTATATAAATTTTATAGAGAATATTAGATTGGTAAAAAACCAACTCATAAAAATATTTATTTACTAAAACTATTTTAATTCTTAAATATAATTTTAGTAATTTTTTATTATAATAAGTTATTTTATAGTTATGCAGATATATATATGTACATTTAGGATTATGCATGAGCTTATATGAAATTTAAATTGGTTAATTTCTATTATGGTAAGTTGGTGTATATGTATATAATTTATATTATGTAAGTTGATATATATGTATATCATTTTAACAAATTTTATTATTTTAAATCATAAATTTATGGAGACACATGCAGTGTTTTCGGAACCAAACCGTACCAGCTGGTTGAACAGTTCTACCAGTAACCAGTACTTAGTCTTGTTTGGTATGTTTACAATACAGGATAAGAAATTGAATAGTCAAATTCTGACTGAACCGAAGATATTTTCAAAAACCGTTGAACCAACAAAAATCGGTGAAACGTGCGGTTTATAAAATATATATTTTTAAAAGACCCATTTGACTTAAAATAGTTTCATAAATTCTTATATTCAATAACTATTTTAGTCTTTTTACATAAAAGATAGGGTTTAATTGTTTCCTAAATAATATAAAGTTTATAACAATAACCATTGGTGATGATAGCTTATTTAGAGCTTTAACAAATTCAACAAATCTTTGTGACAACATTGGTATAAATTGGAGTGCGTGGAGTTAGATTAAAACCAATGAAGTACAAGAGTTCAAATTATTTTGACTATATTTAGTTGTACTTAATTAGTTGGAAAGTGTTTATGTTTTAACACGGTTCTAGTCTTTTGTGTTCTAAATACTTGTTGGTTGATATGTTACTTTATTTTTCTACTCGTATGTGTAATTTAATAAATAAAGGAAGAGACTTAAACTTATTGCTTCTAATTTTATGCGAAGATCATTTATTTATTTAATTAAAGTTGTTATGATATTTATGTGATATTATTTACTAGAAAATATAATGAACCGCGGTTGAATAGGGTAAACCAATTCCTTGACCTCCGGTACGGTTCTGATAACACTTAACACATGTATATAATTTTATGGCAAGTTGATATATATGGTAAATTTTATTATTGAAAATCTTAATTTCATAGGACATATAATTTTAATAATTCTAAAATAAAAAAATTTATTATTTTAAATTCTAATTTTGTGAGGACACATGTCAAGTAATTGTATGGACAAATGTCATAATTTTAATAATTTTATTAAATCAGTTTTGATAATTTATTTTTGATATAATATCTATTTGTATTTCTTCTTCTTTTAGTTATTTATAAATTTATAAAAGATTGATTGATAGAATTTATATTATGATAATATTTTTACAAAAATTTAATGTCCATTAAAGTTAATTTAAGATATGTGAAAATCTTACTATGAAAAACATTTTTAAAAATTAATGTTGATTGAGACAATTATATAAATTTTATAGAGAAACTTAGATTGGTAAAAATCAACTCATAAAAATATTTATTTTCTAAAACTATTTTAATTCTTAAATATAATTTTAGTAATTTTTATTATAATAAGTTGTTTTATAGTTATGCAGATATATATATGTACATTTAGGATTATGCATGTGCTTATATGAAATTTAAATTTGTTAATTTCTATTATGGTAAGTTGATATATATGTATATAATTTCTATTATGTAAGTTGATACATATGTATATCATTTTGACAATTTTTATTATTTTAAAACATAATTTTATGGGGAACACATGCAGTGTTTTTGGAACCAGACCGTATTGGCTGGTTGAGCTGGTTCTATCAGTAACCATTACTTAGTCCGGTTTGGTATATTTACAATACAGGATAAGCAATTGAATAATCAAATTCGAACTGAACTAACAATATTTTCGAAAAGCGGTGAACCAATAAAAACCAGTGAAACGTGTAGTTTATAAAATATATATTTTCAAAAGACTCATTTAACTTTAAATAGTTTCATAAATTCTTATCTTCAATAACTATTTTAGTCTTTTTACAGGAAATATAGGATTTAATTGTTTACTTAATAATATAAAATTCATTTCAGTAACCATTGTAGATGAAAGCTATTCAAAGTTTTAACAAATTCAACAAATATTTGTGACGATATTGGTACAAATTAGAGTGCGTGGAGTTAGATTAAAACTAATGAAGTATAAGAGTTCAAATTATTTTGACTATATTTAGTTTTACTTAATTAGTTGGGAATTATTTATGTTTTAACATGATTCTAGTCTTTTATTTTCTAAACATTCATTGGTTGATATGTTACTTTATTTTTCTAATCATATGTGTGATTTAATAAATCAAGGAAGAGACTTCAACTTACTGCTTCTAATTTTATGTGAATATCATTTATTTATTTAATTAAAATTGTTATGATATTTATGTGATGTTATTTACTAGAAAATATAATGAATCGCGGTTGAACAGGGTAAACCAATCCCTTAACCGATTCGTCCTCTGTAACGGTTCTGATAACACTTGACACATGTATATAATTTTATGGTAAGTTGATATATATATATATATATATAAATAATTTCTTTCATGATAAGTTATTATTTTAAATCCTAATTTTATTGGGACACATGTATACAATTTCATAGCAAGTTAATATACATGTGCATAATTTTTATTTTATTAAATTAGTTTTGATAATTTATTTTTTGATAAATCATTTTGTATTTCTTTTTTTTCAATGATTTACAAATTTATAAATGATTGATTGGTAGAATTTATACTAAAATAATATTTTTACAAAAAATATTAATGTTTATTTAAATTAATTTTAGGTATGTGAAGATCTTACCATGAAAAATATTTTAAAAAATTAATGTTGATTAAGATAATATTTTAAAAATCTATGGAGAATCTTAAATTTGTAGAAATTAATTTATATATTACTTATTAATAATATTTTGATTCTTAAATATAATTTTAATAATTTTTATTATAATAAGTTATTTTATAGTTATAAAAAGGTATATATGAACATTTTGGGGTTGTGTTTAATCTTATATGATATTTAATTTTAATAATTGGTAAGTTGATATATATTTGCATAATTTTAATAATTTATATAATTGTAATTTGATATATTTGTATATAATGTTAATAATTTATATTACGGTAAATTTTATTATTTGAAATCTTAATTTCATATGACATATAATTTTAATAATTCTAAAATAACAATGTTATTATTTTAAATTCTAATTTAATGAGACATATATCAAGCAATTGTGTGGACAATTATCGCAATTAGAGGAAACAAATTTTATATACATAGAAAGATGTGATTTATCACGTGCTTCGTACCGTTATTGAATAGGGTGCATATAATTTATTTATGTATAAATAGATCTAACCACAACCGAGCATCTCTTATCAGCATATAATAACTAACTTTTGATATTGGCATAATCTAACTAGTATGGAGGAAGTAATAAGTAGTCGCTCCTTCCAGAACGAAAATAAGTTTGAATTATTGTATATAGAAACAAACCTTTGCTATCGGTGTAAAGTTGCTTGTAACAAAGGCACGTTTTCTTTATAGTCAGTAGCAAATTTGAGTCATTAACAAGTAATTTTGTTAAGAATATATTATAAAATAGGAAAAAGATTATATTTGCCTACTTACTGGAAAAGAGAATAGCTAAGTAACGGTCCAGAGCTACTCGAGCGAAAAGATTTTGAAACATTGATTCTCACTCATAGAGAAAATTTCCAACTTATTGTTATGCATGCTAGATCATTAAAACAATTGATGATCTGAGCTCAAAACACGGGCAATTTTACTCTGCAGGATTTTGTGTGTATGCAACAAGTCGCATATATATCGTGAATTTAGCTTGAATACATCTATTACTTGAGCTCGCCTAAAACTCGATTCTAACTTAGTCATTTCCCAACGAGCCATTAAGCTTGATTTTAATTACAAGGCTCAAGTTTAAGTTTTATTCATATTAACAATAATTCTTTTGTCATGTCCTTCAATCTGTGACCCAGGAACATGAGTAAAATGAAAGAAAAATAATAACAACTACCAATCAACCCGACAACAATAATATTTGAAAATAATATATATATAATATGACTAAATCTCCACAATGATCTACATGGTGAATGTATAATACAATATCAGAGTGCCTAAAAATAATACATAACTTTACCAAGCTACATGGTGATCAAAATAAATCAAAAGAAAAATATACAATAACCTCAGTCTAAATATATTAATGCACCAACTACAAAATTCTACCAAAAGCAACTACCAATATCCACGGCTACAAATGCATGCTTTATCAACATAATCTGTATCCCACTCCTCGCTCCTACAAAACGAAGTAAGGCCAAAATGCAAATGCAACAAAAATATATAGGTCAGATTCTAAATAACTCTATAAAAATGATTCTAAGTATGTACATGCCGTGAATGGACATGTGATTATAAATAAAACTTAACTTTAAATAACAAGTTAAGTAATTACATGTTTATAGCATGAGGGGTACTACATCTACAACAAAAGGGGTACGTACAATCCCTATAATGTATGCTTTCAGCATGTCTATAATACTATATATGTCATCATGCTATGGCATCATCAATACCGTTGCTCGACTCCGTTACCCTACGCCTATAAATATGCTATCGCCAATGCCAATACTAACGCCAATACCAACGAACAACACTAACACCAATACACATCGTCAATGCCAACGCCAATGCCAATGCCAACGCCAACAAACAATACCAATACAATGCACATCATACTACAGATACTACACATACTATCAATATACTATGAATCTCCACATATAATACTATGATACCACATATCTCGAATAGCATCTATGCCATCTGTCATCACTGTACATCGAAATTGATAAAGGGTTGGCATCATACACCTAATCCACTTATAAATTCGAACTCCACCCATACATACGGTATGCCCTACAAGGATCTGCCATACATTGTGGCCCAATCGATGCCCCACTATGACCTACCACCTATAGTGTGATGGGATCATGCCCACTCTTATGATGATACTATCAGGAGGCTCACAATCATAGGGATAATGTTACGTACCCCAGCCAAGGTCCTGACTCAAGCTATCAAACACTCTTCCCAAAGGGAATAGAATAATGATGCACACCCCAGCCAAGGTCTTGACTTAAGCTATCAGGCTATCATAACCATCACATATATGTATATCTCTCATATACATATCTCCCCATATATATAGAGAGTACATATATATCTTCCCACATATATATATGTATCTCCACATACCTATATATATACATATATATCATATAAATATATATATATATAGCCATACACACACACACACACATATATCATATATATATTTAACTCATTTTAATAAACCACAACTCTGTCACTAACACAACATCACCACAAATGTAACAACACCACTAGTACAAAATCGTCATATATACGCTATCGTCACCGATGCATCATCGTCACATACATGTCACTACCACATACACATTACCACCACATACACGTCACCATCATATACATATCACTGGTACTATACCGTCACTGGTATGACAACACCACAGAATGCCAACACAGCCATTGAACATCAACACAACTACTAAATGCCAATACTACCACTGAAACGCCACCGCGATCATCAAAACTCCACCACTATCTCAGAAAAGCCATTGATATTATAGATACATTGCCACTTATGTCACTGTTGTTACAGAAATACTGCTATAATCACATATATAATACAACTGCCACTAAAACCCTGCTACAGACACTGAGATACCGCCAATGCTATAGAAATGCCAACATAATCATAGAAGCTAGCATAGCCATAGACACCAATACTGCCACAGACGTCAACACAACCACATATGGTCACACTGCTATAGAAGCCAACACAATCATGGGAGTCAACACCGCCATAGCCACAATGCCACCACAATAACAACACCGCCACAACCACAACACCACCACAGCAACACCACCATCACAAGAACAACACCGCCATAGGAACACCAACAATATCGCAGGACACCAGCATATTCTCAGATACGTCAATACAACCACAAAACATCAACACAACACAGAAATGCTAATTCTGCTCCACAATATATGTATATATACATATATATCACATCGTATATATACATATAACCCTACTACTGAAATGAAATAGATATTACTACTAGTATCTTTACATTTTACTACAACATATGTACACTAACAATATGTCTATATATATAAACAAATACAAAAATAATGGCATGCCACACATGTCAATTTACATACAGAAATTCAGATTTATATCATTATTTTGAATCTTCTTGTACCTCTAGATCCTCCAAAAATGTAATAGAAATACCCCTTTTAAAAATCCCAAAAAGTCTTGCCTTGCGCCACCCAAATTGCGACTTCTCGCGCCACCTAATATGTTGAGATTCGCTGCTAGAATGACGATGCTCCTATATACAAAAAAGATTTATTTAGCATAAGGAAAATATTTTCTAATTTTAATTCACCAAACACAAATGGCACAAAATTCGAGATATCGTCCCCGAGAAAACAAAATGACAAAAGTTATATCAATGTGTAGCTATTGCGATGACGAGTAAGAAATGTATTTACCTAGAAGTCAAACGACAAATGAAATGGGATGAAATCACTTGAAAACTCCCAAAGCATCAACCTCCGAAATGATCAACCAAATGACTTCGAATCATATCGAACCTATACGTTAAAATGATCTATCAGTCACATAGAACAATATTTTGAATTATTTTTTACAAACTCGAAGGGCACACAAATTGAGAAAACACAAACAAGCAAGAGGAAAAGAGAAATTTACCTCAAAATATTCACTATGTCGTAAAGATTTTGAATATAAATTTTAATAATTTTTTCAAGTAAACACCTCTTTTTCTTCTTCTTCTCCACCTCTATGTATATGTATGTGTGTGATCCACACAGCTACTACTGATTGCACTAGCCCGACCATTTTGGGCCATGTTTTGACCACTTTAAGCTTAAAATTAGACCTTTTCCAAATACAAAAATTGTAAATAAATGACATATCTTTCTAACGGTATATTATAGGTCTTCATCAAATTTACGGTTTGAGAGATATAACCAAAATATAAAATTGGTGTCACATTAGCTACTAAATTTTCCAGAATATTTTGAGCCCCTTTTTTACCCTTTTCCAATTTGTATTAAATTTTTCTCAAAACATGAAAATCGTAGATAAATGAAATATTTTTCTATTGGTATATCGTAGTCCTCAATTGTAGTTACGATTTGTGAGATATTGCCAAAATACCAAACAAATATCACAACTTCAATTTACATTTAACAGCGTTCAATTGTTTTTCCGAAGCCAAACCACGATCATGAAAAATCGTCCACCACTTCTAAACACTATCACATGATATATACAATAATATATATATATATATATATATATATATATATTATCACTAGTATAATATTATTTAACAAAACAAAAAATTTACCCGTCAATTTCGGGACGTTTTATGATATATATGCATATAATTTTAAAATTTTCTATTATGATAAGTTGATATATATGTATATAATTTTAATAATTATTGTTATAGTAAGTTTTATTGTTTTAAATAGTAATTTGTTGCGCCCCAAAATTCTTGATCCGGGGATCATGAGATAAGAAGAAAAGAAAGAAGAAAAAAGAAAAGAAAAGCAAGAAAATAAAAATGTTTATACGTCATCATCATTACTACAATATCTAATCACCACTGCAAGGTGATACTATACATCTATGTACAAAAATCACATTAGAGTTGTGCAACAATAAGTACATATACAAATAAACTATTCTAAAACATATTTATAAACTACACTAAAAAGAAATAAGAAGGCCCGCACCAATACTATATAAAATCAACATTTATACACAGTAAACGGTCAGTCTACATGTACATCACCACAAGCTATCTGCTTTATAAAAATAACTAAGAATAAAAAGTTACAGCACATTCTTGCAACTACAAAATAATATATGAATAACAATTATGTTTAACTTCTATGTCGCCTCCGCCATACCTGCTATAGCAACAAAATATACTTATATATAAGCATCTAAGGATGCTCGAAGTCCTCCTTCATGCCTAAAACCAAGCATGAGAAAATGAAGAAGAAAAATATATAGTCAGATGATAAACATCAAGTTGAAATAGAGGCTAAGTGTTATATACATTAATGAGCATGATATTCATAATAGTAAGGCATTTAAAGTAAGAATGCTTCAACAACGTAAAAGTGTAAACAATGCCAATGAGTATGCCAATGAGAATACTCATGCAACCAACAACAATGATAATCATATCTCACAACGCCTTGCCAATGCCTATGACTTAAGCTATAAAATTGGGAGTATTATTTATCGCTTTTTAAAACGATGCTAGTATCCGTCTGCCAAATGTAATGCTAATCTTAACCTTCATTGGCCCACCTGCCATATGTAATACCAGTCAATGGTAAAATTCCTGATCAGATTTCTCATCTTTCATTATAAGGTTGTAAGCCTCATTGCTTCTCACAATTTTGTAATATAATACTTCAATCTCGAAAAGAAAGGAAAAGACTACTCAATTCTTAACTTATGCATGCTAATGCATATGCCTCGCCTATATATGAATGTGTTAATGGCAATATTGCTATCATGAATTAATTAGTAACAACACCTACATACTAATATTATAATAACACGCCTTTGTATAAATATGATATTTACAATGCCTTAAACATGAACAATTATTCTACGAGAATAACGAGGCTAATTAGCTTTCAAATTAAATACCATATTATCTTTGCCAACATGCCATACAATATACAATAACTACGCCAACACATATAACTCATACATGCCTATATACCACAAATCCTCAATTTTAGATTGAGTTTATAATATGCCGTACTGTAATATCATAGAAAATTTTTGGTAAATTTTTTGCTTTAGAAATACTTTCATTAGTAGGAAAATTTCGTTATGGGCCTTAGTGCTGGTACACAAAGGGGTGTACATGTACATAAAGAGTTCTTGTACATAGAAAGTGTGTACCAGTATCCAGACTCTTCTGTTTGGTTCATAATTCACTGGGAGCTGGCACATAGAGTGGCATACCGTTATACAGCGGTGTACCGATATACCAAGCTTATGTACTGTTACACCCAGTCAGCTTGAAAAGTATTGTGGACCCCATTACTTTTTGACTTTATAACATACATTCTCTCCCATTTTTCTATTATTTCCGAAAAGGTAGAGAGATAAAGAGAAGGGGGAGACTCCATTTTTCATCCACCTTAAAGCTTGATTTTTCATCTAGATCGAGACCTCGGATGCAGAAAAGAAGTTGATTTTTGGAGTCTATATCATATGAGGATTGTTTTGACAAAAGTATTTCCTTCTCATTTTCTCGTTGACTTTTGCTCGAGATGGGTGTCGAGTTGTATTGTCAAAATAGATTGGATTTTCTTCTTCTATACATCTCGTAGATCATTTCTATATGTAGATTCTATATAATCCGAGACTCGTAGATAGCTCATTTATAGAGTCAAACTTCGGAGGCTTTAAGGGTGATTTCATCTCGTTTCATTAATCATTTGGCCTCGAAGATCACGGTCATTCGAGTGGCAGAGCACAACAATTTCAAAGGTGCGAGAAGTAGTATTTGGGTACCAATAGGCGAGTCATGTCGAGAATTTGCAGAAGGGATATTTATACCCTTTTGGGAGGCCTATGAGGTATGGGCAGATTTAGGACCTCAATATATTTTAGAATCTCCGTTAGTATATTTACATGTTTAACATGATGTAAGAGTTGGTAAGACATATTTTCTTAAAGTAAGGGGCATACATTCGAGAAATGAGTAGAATGCGTATAGATCGGGATTCGTAGAAGATGTATGAGAATAAATGCTAATAGAATAATTAGTTGATGCATAGTAGTAGTCTCTACTTATGGAGTTTATATATATATTCAAAAGATGTTTATATATATACATATATATATACCATAGTATACCTATATATATGTATTCGTAGCTCTCATCATTGGTTACGTGGCGTTTTTGTGCCAGTGATGGCGATTTCGCGATAGCAGTAGCGTAGCTGTGGTGATTGTGATGTATATGTGATGACAGTGGCGTATCCGTGACAGATGATTGCGAAATGATGAAGTTGTAGTTGAGTTGACTACGGATGTGGAACATATATATATATATATATGTATATATGTATATATATATATATATGTTCCACATGACAGTGGCGTATCCGTGACAGATGATTAAGAAATGATGAAGTTGTAGTAGAGTTGACTACGGATGTGGAACATATATATATATATATATATGTATATATATGTATATATATGTATATATATGT
>MKEJ01054986.1:0-22431 GCA_001753735.1 Embelia ribes
CCCAAAAATTGAGTAAGGGTTGAGTCCCTTGAGGTTTAAAATATTATTAGAAGGAAGGAATTAGGGCCGAAATAATTTGGTCCATTTCGGAAAAAATAATCACATGCACGTGTCGCCACAGTTCGGCCTACGCGGGTCGGCCTAATGGTAATATTTTTAGACCCAGTTGGATTAAATATTATTTAATTAAAAATAATAATTATACTTTTATTTTTAAATAAATTTATTTAAACGGACAGGTGTAACCATTGGAACCGGTTCAATGGTTTTGTCCAACGGTCAACTGTTTGTTCCCGCCAAAAATCCGAAACTTTGCCAACCTTTCAGAAAAGCCCTCAGATTCCGAAATAGTGCAATTCGCACCCTTCTGCACATGAATGACTGTAACTTTTGATAAATAAAAAGACACTTTTAGGCCTATAAATAAGTGCCCATTTTTAACAAACAAGGCATTCGTTTTCAGGATTACTTAAGCAAAAAATATTCTTTGCATTCTGCATTAATAAAGAAAGTCCTGCATCGAGAAAAATCCGACTAGGTTATTGGAGTACCTCGTCCTTCCAATAACAGAGAAGCAGTTGTATCCTGGAAAACTATCGTCCATTAGTCTAGAGCGTGTGAGAGTGAATATAGTTTCAATGATATATCGTTAAACGGTAGACTCTACTGCTATTAATCACCATTCATTCATTTTCTTTCTTTTGGAAATTCAAACACCAAACATACTCAAGAAGGACAAGTATGCCTTCTAATTTTTCGTTCCAGTTCGGTTATTTTATATTGATTATAAATTTACTGTTATATTTGATAGTAAATATAAAGAGCTCAAATTGCATGTTAATATTATTTAGAATAGTAACTAGAACAAATATTCCCAACAATTTCTAGTAAAGGCAATATTGGGTTCAATCACGACCGTGCAATTTGGACCGTTATCTGCCTCACATGTCGTACAAGCGTGACATCATGTGTATTGTACACGTCACATAGTATAGATCGCACAGGTTCTGCCATGCTTAGCATTGCCATCCTAGCCAATGTCCGTTCGCAAGCATTGATGCAATGACCTCCGGTGCTCATTATAGATTTTTAAGTGTGCAATAGATGTTACGTTACATATTATATTGGGTAAAAAGTACACAGGTTTGTTTCACTAGGAACTACTTACAAAGTACTACCTGAACATCTAATGTATGCTACAACACTGCCTAAAGTTGTCACTTTCGGCTCTGGGAAGTTATCAATCCGCCGGATCATTAACGGAGTCCCTTTTTCTTTTATAATTTGTACTTCTTGTGGTTCTAAGGTTGTGGAGGTGGGACTTTTTCGAGTGCATAATTGCAAACGAGGCCTGTAAATAACAAATGATCATGCTAAAAGTATTTCTTTTTTTGTTTCTCACAAAGGCGTTTAATTTTTAGGACCATTGAACCCTTGAAGGTGCCATCGCCATTTTCCAGTGTAATTTGAGAACAATAAAATTGAGTTTGTTGTTGAGTAAAATGATGAGCATGTGTTATTTGGTTGTTATGTGTCATAGTATATATGTAATGTTATATATTATGGAGTATAACATGTTCATTTGTGTAGCATAATTACTTGAGATTCTAAGTTCGCAAATTCAATAAGTCTTACCCCTTGTTTGGATTATTTGATCTTGTATTTTATCCCAAGCAGATATATCTATTGGTGGACCATGTATCCAGGGATAAAAGTTGTGTCGAAACTCACTTGAGTAGCGGAGTAGTGTTCATTAACTTTTCTTTTCATAATAACGTTATTTGTTTTCAAGTTGTAGACTATCAAGCCAATAAGTATTTTACAGTTGTTTTAAACTAGCAATAGTTGTGTTATGTTCATGTTTCAAATAAAATAGCAAAGCTGTTTTAAGCCCGAGAAAATGTTATGTAAAAGATATTGAGAAATTATATTATTTGAAATTTATTTATTTCCATTATATGCGATATTGTATGATTCACGTACTCGGGAAGTGCTGTGTATTCCGAGACGTGACAAGCAGGATTAAAAATTTCAAGTTTTATACATGAAATTGATAGAAAATTTTCCACTACGCGCTCATCAATTACATATGCAGCCCAAAACCCATTGATTTAATTTTGAGGGATATTTACATATCATTGACGTATCTAACCCTTGATGCAAGCTGAATTGTTCTAATCCATGTACACGTGTACATGCACAGGGGTAGTTTGGGAAAACCGTACATGCTTGCATGCATTAGATGTCATTTCGATTGCATTAACACGTGAAATAGCAATTAATCTTTTTCATTAATGCTTTATTCAAAACAAAAACTTGAGCTTGGACACGTATTAAAAATGACAAAATAGAGTAACTAATTCAATTAAATTGTGGTACTAATTAACAAGACCATCTTCATCCGAAACATTCTACTTTTGCTCTCTCTGATCATTTCTTTTTCACCAATTTCTCTCTCATTTCAGGTGAGACAAATCCAAGTTTCTTCTTATTTTTTTTTTAGGAATGAAATAGATTATTTTATCCCATTTCGTATAAATTTGCAGATGTAAATTGTTATAAATTGCATTTGTACTACTAGTTACGACTTGATATTTTGATATGATTAGATTGTTGGTATTTGGTTCTTTAGTTTCTGTACTCGGCTGAATTATTTTTCGAAAGATTTGTAGGTTTATTACGTGTTTAATTATGCATGCAATATTTAAACTTGCAAAGCGAATTTAACAAATTTTCGTTTGAAAATTTTGTAGATCTAATCTTTTCATTGAACTTGCAAAGTGAATTTTACCTATTTTTCACTCTTACAGGCTTGTAGATCTAGTACCTTTTAATTCGTGAAATTCCTATGGTAAGATTCTTTTTGTACATCACGCTAGTAGAAAAAATAAGACACAAAATTGAAAAACAAAAGTTACCAAACAAAAGTGGTGCCTACTTGGCTTGTCTAATTTTATCTTTTGTTTGATTTATTTGTATTTCAAAATAGAGGCATTTTTCTGGTCACTGAAAATCCTGCTGTTTGATACAAAGTTTTTCCTTACCGAGTTTTGAGAAAATACATATGTACCTAAAAATACATTTATTTAAGCATGACCAAATCGCCCATCTGAAAATCATAATAATAACAATAATACTAACGGGGAGGATGAGAATTACTCCAATGAAAATTATCCTGTGTACTTGATTGCACATTCGGATTGATAATTTCTCTTCTGAAAAATTCTTCGAAACCTTTCCTAAGTTTTCAAAACATTGGGGTAGCAACTTATGTTTTGTAAGTGAATTCGAAAATATTCGCATATCCCTTTAAGCGTGAAAAGGTGTTCGTGCCAAACTCTTTTCCATCCTTTTCGACTACCATTCATATCTTACAAACAAAATACGAGAAAAAGTATTTATTTTCTTGGCACAATTTGAAGTTAGCTAAGACGTTGATCTATTTGTAATTATGTATCTATCCAATGTATACTCATTGAGTTGGAGCAATTATTGAAGTAATGTAAATAAATTTTTTACTCTCAATAATAATGTGACCGGATTTTTTTTTTTTTAAATCACAGTAATTTTTTTCTAATAGCGGCCGTCAAGCTATTAGCCACGTAAGTTCTAGATCTTGAGGATTTTACATCCTCTAGGTAATTGGTCATCTAACGGTGTTTTTTCTGTTCACCATTTAGCTTGTTTGAAATTTAAGTACTCTTTATTTGTACATCCACCGACTTTCTTTTGTTTCTACATGGGCAGGAGAATAACACATAAATACACCTTGTAAACAACTTAAAACCTTAATATATATCTTAATATTTTTATGGAAAAGGAAATGCAATCTGAAAGTAGCTTATGGGTGTCAAGTTACGTCAATTAGTCTTAATTGGAAAATCAACTTATTTTTCAACCGAACAAACATTTCAATACTATATCTTGAATTTGAGCTCATTGATAATTTTTGTGACAGATTAAAGAAGGTGGGCGCTGATGAGTGACGAAGATGTCTCTAAATCAAGTGAACGCTACTATAAATTGTTTGTGGTGCAAAAGCCCCTTGTGAAAGTTAGAGCTCGGAAATTGGCGTGTTTATTAGCATGCCCTCTTTGTAAGAAAGTCTGTAAGAATGCTATCACAATCAATAGGTGCAACCATACATGTAAGTTTCCCTTCATGATTATTCAAATTTCTCAAAGTTATATGCATATAATTTCCAAAGTAGAATCGATGTTTTCAAGGGTATTTACTCACCTCCATAAGATTTATAACAATTAAGAGAATTAAATTTGTACTCATTTTCCTTCCTCCATCACTACAAGAATTATGTCCAATAGTGACCAAGCTCTTTTACACTAAATATTAAATTTGTCGCTAAAGATATCTGTAGTGAGGAATCTTGTGGTCACTAAAATCTGGACACTATAGTACTTTCAGTAACCAGAAAAAGGTCTGTCACTCTTCAATACTTGTAGTAACCAAGATAGCTCCTCACTATTTCTATCAATAGTGACCACATGCTCTTCACTAGAGTTGGCGACTTTTATGACTATCTCACAAAGGTTAACGCACCTCTTCAAAGAAATTGCCACTAATAATAGCTTCTCATGAGTTATATAATTTAATATCGACAAATTTAATTCCACCACCAAAAACTGAATGATATATATGAAAAAAAAATATTGATTCCACAAAACTCGCAAGAGATTTTTCAAATGAACATCCCCACAATGGAACTCAATTCCCCTCTCCCAAAAAAAAAAAGGGAAATGGTCCAAACTTGAAAAAATAGCTCATCCAAAATTTCCAATATGTAGAAATATCCTTAATCGCGGTGGCAATATCAAGATTATCATTAGGTTTGACAATGGCTCACAAGCATGAGTTCTGTTGCCTCAATAATCCAATAAAATTCAAAAAAAACTACAATATCAGAAACATAGCAGTTTATAAGGCCTAGGCTACTATTTGTTTCTTCAGCTTTGCAAGTTTCTGCCAGACAACTCTAGCTTTCTGCAAAGCCACATTCAAAATGATAATATCAAACACCAGCCAACAAAAGGAAATGCAAGTTTCAGGAATCTATTTTCGGGTTAGACGAGACAAAGAAAAATTACTGAAAATTTTAACAGAAATCAACCCATGTTCAAAGACTTGCAGAAGTTAAATAAAGAATAAATACGTTGACATTTACATGGCATGGGAAGTTTAAAGTTAAACGATATCACCGATTGTTGATTCTTAGACAACCAAAAAGGTTTTTGATTTAAATGCAAGGAGTGCGGTAGCAATACAAACCTTGATTTTTTTGTGAGCATAATCTTAAACCTATCAAAGTCGTTGAGAGAAGCCCTCAGCTTCTGCACAATGAGTTTTCGGCCCCGGGAGTTGTTCTCCCATTTGTTCTTGACTTCTGCAAATAAAATTCAACAAGTCCTATTCTGAGCCCAAGAAGCCAACAAGAAAATATATAGTTAGTAAGAATTGCGTACTCACCACTAGCCTCTACGGTTGCAATCAAAGTGTTCTTCTTTGGAACCCTCGTGATATCAATCTTGATATCTGTGAGGGAAAGTCTCTTGAAGTTCATGTGAGTGCGAACCATATCTGGAGCATCAATGGGCGCCTATTGATAGAAAAATATAGTGGGATATCACGAAATGAACCAAAATCAAACTCAATCAAGCAATGCAGTTTGCTAAAATGGCGCTTGTTCACCTGCACAAGATAATTAATCTAAAACTAAAAAATAATTTGAACTTCTTTTTTCCGTACATTTAATATTGTAAAAACGATCCGAATAATATTCGTGTGCGCATAGGCCATCTTTCTCTCCGGTTTGTCAGTTGTGGTTTCCGTTGAGTTGAGGAGACTTTTCCCTCCCTTTTTTTTCTGTCTGGGGGAATAGATAACCAATGAGAGAGACCTGGGTAGTTCTATTCTGAGAAGAATTTGAAGGTATGGAAGAGCCTAAACTAAACACGCATGAAATCAGAAAATGGTCAGCTCGTCTTTTCAGTAAGCTTTATACATAAATGTTTGCTTGAAACAGAATATGCTACGAGAAATTTTACCAATGCCAGCAGTTGTTTCTTTATTTGAAATATCTCTTTCTAAACGTTATGCCACCGTAAAAAGAAATGGATTAATTACCACATCTTTTCATTTCGTACTATTTTCTCTCTTTCTCTTTCTTTTTATATTAACCACCGCGTTATTGTGTTATTCACTAATGGACATGCTTACATTTTCAAGATTTTTTTGGCTCTTTCAAGCTAAACACCATCCCCACGAAGATTATCTTCAAGTTACAATACACAATTACTTTGTATTTGTAAGCACTAGATTTGACAAATACCATGACTCTGATGGGTATATAACCTTAATCATGATCTCAAGTGACCAAATATTTGTATACTTTTTTTCCCTACGAAGATATATTTGTAGGAAGATATGTATGATTTCTCTCTTTTGTAGTTTGCGACAAGTGCATATTACAAAAGGTTGAAGCAGTTGGAGGACTCAAATGTTGGCCCGATTGTGATGAAGACTTGAGTAGCTACAATCCTGATCAATATCTCAGGTAATCTAGTTACGAAAACCATATAGTAATTTGTTTTTTTGCATATTATTCCTGTTGTGTTTAAACTTTCACGGCCGTTTCCTCATCAACGTACATACGCATACGCATATTTAATTGCAAAACTGGTTGTCCTACATTTGTTTCGGAAAGTTTATGTATACAAATGATCCCCACTAAGGGAAAGATCATAAGTAGAAATTGTCCTTCCAAATTACTCGATATAAAGCAGCCAAATTTTCTGCTATATCCCTTGATTTCCCTGACTTTTCGGGAAATCACCTCCAAATCACCGGTATGGCAATCAAAATCTCTAACCTTGGATTTATAAAAAATCGGAGAGTTTGACTTCGTCCAACATTCCATTTTAACTGTTATATAACACTTTTGACACTGTGTCTCGAGATTACATTATGTTTTATGCCTTCGTGAAGACTTCTAAACCTTTCTTGACAAGTTTTACACCACCGTAGCCAGCATAACATTACACACTGTGTCTTTGTGAAATTGTAGCTATTAGTGTTTAGTAAATCTTAAAGCTCTTCCTTTTAAAACTTTGCATTTACTTTTATAGGATTTCTTTTAGAAGTGGCCTAAGGGATAATTTTAGTAGTTGCTAATTAATTACATAAATAATCTCAATTAAAAAAATACTATCTTCCCCGTATGTATCCATTTTTGTCTTTTTACAATAATAACCAACATTTTATCAAAAACACACTACTTATTAATCAACGTTTAGAAATTATTTATCAAATGTTGAGATAATACCCACTTTAAAATCAACTTTCAAAAGTACTTATGAGAAACGGATTTTGAAAAGTAACAGTATTCCCATAGTAAGCGTTATAGACGTTGGCTTGAGTGTTTGTAGCGGAGTGGAGTTCGAGTCAAGGTTTTATATAACGATGACGGCTACTATAATGGTAATAGTGGCGGTGTAATGATTTTGGGGTATAACAGCCGTAACGTAAGGGTTGTGGAAAGCGGAGCTACAATTTTTTCTAACTTCGTTCGACTCATCTACATTTCAATATCACGCACGATTTATACCATAGAATTACATTCTTAATAGTTTCATATTAAATTTTCTTAATAACCTATTAAAAAATGTATTTCTAATACTTTAATATTTTAAATATGCATTTCTTAATATTTTTGCAGAAATTTGTCTTTTAACTTTGGAATACTAACTTCTACTCATAGGATACTCACATTTTGGCCACTCACTTCTTTTTTGTCTCTTATAAATTATTTGATTAATCATTTCCGTATTGTTATGATAAATTTTCTATGACTAATTCCCAAAATATCATTATTTATTTATTTTAATTTTTCTAACAATCGTAACGGCCGATATAGCAGACGTAACTGCCGTTACGGCTTTGAATTTCATTTTTGCCTCCGTAACGGTTTCGGCGACTCCCAAAACAGTTACGTAATGGCGTTACATAATAATAACGGCTGATGTTTAAAACTCCTGCCTAAGTAGGAGCATTGGATTGGGAAAAAAAAGGAAAATATGGTTTATAGATTCATCTCCTTCCTTGCATAAAAGACATATGTTTTACATACGTACTACCATTGCATTAAACTGAAAGACACATGTCTGCTATATCTTCATCTGATAGCTAACCACAAAATGAAGTTGAATCTAGGGATATGCTTCCCAAACCAAGATAACTTTAGATTTTTGTTCCTTGAGAGTTTTCCAAGCTGAGTGAAATCGAGAAGGCTCATTGGTTGGATCAGGAACTCATGTGGAATGATCTTAGCTATTCATAGCATGATGAGAAAGTGCATTGAGCTCCACAAAAATATCAGACTGACATAGAATGTCAACCTTGGCTTGCTTCCTAAACAAAAACCGTCATGATTTTTTGTGTTGCTACTACATATAGGATCTCCACACAGCCACAAATCGAACAACAGGGAAGCTCTAATCACCATTTCCAAATTTGATTCCAATATGAGGTTGCTAAAGGGGTCTTAGCTATAAAATGTTTCTCCATTTCCATAAACATATGGAGGGAACCATCATTGCCTAGAAGGATAAGGTCCAAATCAGGTTATGTTGAACACAATCCTTCATGTCATGCCCTGGAATTTCACAACACATCCCGAGCATATGACTTACACAATATAGCATACAATGAAAGACAAAACTTCTTAAATAGACATTATTTTCTCAATATCTCATAAAATATCCACTCGGGTTAAAACAATTTACCTAATTTATTTGAAAACACTAAAATCTTAAAATATTATCGTTGCTCGATGGCCTACAGTTTTTAAAATCAACTAAACATTATTCTTGTAATATTAAAATAAAATGAAACTATTACCCATACACTCGAGTGAGCTCCACCAACTCTAATCATGGATATGAACTACACCTATTCTCACCCCTTTTTGGGATAACAAAATAAACTCAAATAGGCGGTTAGTTTTATTATATTTGCAAGTAGAACAACAAGAAAATATATGCTTGTGAACATGAACAACCAAAGCACAACAATAAATATCTCAATACACAACTCGAAAAAAGAAATAATGCATATTGTACTCAATTAATTATACCACAATTTACGATACACAGTTCTTAAGCTTCATAGTTTATTTCCTCATTTTAATATATACACTTCACGGGTTGTGCCTCTATCGTAACTTTACGGGTAAAGATTCATTGGATAGTCAAAGGACCAATCCACAACACCTTCTAACGTACTAACACTATAGGGTCAATCCATGTTACCTTATAAAGGCATTATTTTAATTTAGAAGGTCAATCCACGTCACCCTATAAAGGAATTATTTTTAACTTAGAAGGCCAATCCACATCACTCTCTAAATGCAATTCACTGTTAGGTTCACTTCGATATAGTTTCTCACAATTTATGTTCTCATGATCAATTTCTTTGTTTTTACATTTGATAAGATATAACCAATACCACTTTACATCACAACCCAAATCTACCATACATTAGGGCACACAAATATAGAACAACAAAATAGGCACACAATTACATAAAGAGTTGTGATTTTAACCATATACACAGTAAATTCTAATCGCGCCTGAAGTTTGGTGTGCGACTCTTCGGAAAGCTTGATGAGAAATCCTAACTTCTACCTCTATCAGACTCACCACCTAATTCATGATCACCTATGAAAATAGATAAGAAATCAACCACAATTCGCATAAACATGCATCAATTAATCATCATTTTGCTATACCGTGAAATAGGGTTCCGCCCACTAGCTGTAAACTCAATGAACAACTTACTTCACGAGATAAGGAACGAAGGATAAGACTCCTAATCCATTCTTAGATTATTAGTCGGAATGATTTACTGCCTCGAAATTGATGTTTTTAATTCTAGGAATCACCCTCCCTCTATCTATTAGTATTTGGGGGTGGCCAACTTATGTTTCTAATGAATAGGGTTCATAATATAGCACAATATGTATCTTTCCCGAAGAGAATCTCCTCCGGACGGACTGGATTTCGTTCGGATCAAAGTGCCTCTAGTCCGGACGAACTTAATCTCATCTGGACTAACTCTAATCCTGCATCTCGTCCATACGAACTCTATCTCGTCCGGACCAACTTTGGTCCCCAACCTTGAATTTCGTTTATAAGCATTAAATTAATTTATGGGGACTTACACTTCATATTAGAGTAGTGCTTGAGAGCACAAAAGTTCTACAGTGGTTTAGTCGCATAAGCCTCATTCCACTCCTTAATCTTTTTAATGCGTGGACCACCAATTGACTTAAAATACATTCTAGCTTGTGTATTACATTGCTAGAGAGGATAAAGTTGGCCCTCCAATAAGACTATTTAGTAGACGAAATCGAATTTAGGAGTTGCATTCTACCTGTAAAAGACAAAACTCTATTAGTCCAAGATGAGAACTTTTTGGTATTTCTCACGATGAGGAGGCGGCAATACTTGCTCTCAAAGTAGAAGGCGGCGATGCCAAGATAACTCATTGGCAAAGCATCTATAGGGTACTGAAGAATATGGACTTCATGCAATCTCATGCGTTGTAATAAATCCATGCTATAAAAAGAGTGCTCTCGGAAGAGTTAGGCTCGCAACAAGGTGTGACAAGCCTCGATAACATCAAGTCATCAGCAAAACACAAATGTATGAGCTTTGTCTTTATATATCTCCAATAGTCCTTTAACCACGAGATTGAGTTTCCACTATGAGATAACACATCCATGCATAAAACAAACGGGCGGATAGGAGATCCTCCTACCTGTGCCATTTTCTCCTTGAAAAGTACCCATGCAAGCTCCTATATTTAGACTGGCTAAGAAGCTAGAGGAGATAACACAGACCTCGAACCACTGAATGAAAATGTGAAGAAACCTTTGAGACTAGGAACATCCCAAATGAATTACCATCTAACAGAATCAATTGGCTTCATCAGTTGTACTTTACGCGCAACCCTTGGAGGGCTATTATATTGGGGTGGTATCCCTGAATAAACTCATGGTCCATAATGATATTGCCAACTAATCATTCTAACTTGGATAAAAGCTTACTGATCTTTGTCAATAAGGTTTGATAAAAAGAGCTTGAGCTGCTAAAAACTTAGCGGAAGGTCTTTCAACGACGAAGGATTTATCTGTAACTATTGAAGCAATGAGAAAGCGGCCTTACTTGCTTGAGAAGTTGGTTAGACTTGAAGAACACTTGAATGGCATTTTTAATATTCTCTCCAACTATGAGGCATGTAGATCTTAAGAATTATCCATTGAAACCATTTGGGTCTTGGACTTTATCAAGTTGACAAGGACAGATGCGGGTCATGTAAATATAAAATTTATGAGAATACATAAAAAAAAAAAAAAGAACTTATACTGAAAATTTAATACTAAAATTACAAATATAAGATTTTACATTAAAAATCTTGAAAGCAAAAATTTATATCCCCTTAGCGAACTCATAGGTCCGTCCAAAGGATTGAGATTGAATATTGATTTCTTGATCTATTCCCTCGTGACTTTTCTACCGAGGCTAGCTTTGAGGTCATCTGAAATGAGAGTATTGAAGAAAAGAGGCCAAGCAGGTCCTACCAGTGTAAGGCTTGAAGCTTGAAGTGCCAAGGAGATTAGAATTTAGGGTTTTTTTGTTACTTGTTTCTATTTACAGTTTTTAAAATTTTTGTAAACACGATACGTAAAAGTTAGTAAAGGGGCCTAAGAATTTGTTAAAAGTCTTTACCTTGAGTTGAGAATTTTCTGTTTTGTTACATAATGTTATAAGTATTTTATTATCCAATCAAATAGAAATATTTAGTTAAAGGCATTCTATCAAGTTGTCTTTTGGATGTAAAACTTACTTGACATATTTTCTTTCTGCTTCTCGAAAATGTGTGACATAAAAAAAATAATAAATAAATAAAATGTGTGACATATGCATATATGTATGAATATTATATATCCGTGTATATATGTTTAAAAAAAAAAAAGGAGAGAAATTGTGTTGCTTCTATCGCTTAGCTTCTTAGACTTTAATATATTTCCAAACTTTGCTGTAGACCCGATGAAACATTGCGTAGCATAATAAAGAACATACTCGGAAACATGGAAATTGATGAAACAATGGAAAACCCTCATCAGCTCGTCACAGGAGACTTAACTACTCGAATGAACCAAATGAAGACCAAAGCAATATTGAGAAAGAAAAGGAGCACAAGAAAGCCTCGCAAATTCCCTTCAACTCAAGAAAATGGCAAGAAAAAGGTCGAAAGTGAAAACAATATCGGAGAAGAAAGTACCAAAATACTAATCACAGGAAAGGAAACTCCTGATGAAATAGATGAAGAGAACTTGGAAAATGAGGCTGTGTGCCTAGATGAGTTGCAATCTATTTGGTTCCATCTTTCTCTGGAAAAGAGCAAGTAAGCACGAAATTTCAGCCAATTTTTTTTGTCTTTTGAAAAATTTTATTTTTTATTCTTTGCACGTAAAATTAATATAAGGAAATATTTATCTTCTTATCATGCAGAAAGAAACATTCCTACCCTGAGTTTGCAGGATCATACATCCATGTGAAGTAAGTTATTTCTATGTGAAGAAAGTTAGTTTCATTATGAAAATATATAGAAAATGCAAATTTGTCTTAGTGTTAATTTTATTCACTTTCATCCTCATAAAAACACAAAAGTTCCTTATTGGTACGCGTATAAGAAAATGAGGGTGTTAGCAGCAAAAGTCGGATGCTTTCATTTTCTTATTGTGAAGTCGGAACAAGCTAGCCATACGGTGGGGTTGGCTAGGAAAATAGTAAATATAAGAATTAAGAAAACAGGAATAGACTAATGAAAGATGGTAAGAATTAAATTAGATACATGTTTGTTAGCACTCGAAAAAAAATAATTTCATATACATTTCCAATATTGGAGTTACTCTAAATAATAACACGGACTAGTGTATGTTTATAACTGTTGTTTTCGATAAAATAGTTTTCCAGAGGCTCTACTTATAGAACTACAATAACTTAATTGTAAGCATGAAGGGCGTAAAAATAGTTTTTGTTCTTAATATTTGATTTCAGGAATGCTAATATGTCGATGCCAGTATCCACGCTCCATAAGTACCTCGTGATGAAGTTAAACCTTCAAAACGAAGATGAGGTAAATGTGATTGTTTTAATTAAACTAGACGTTTATTTATTTTTATGCATTTTATTATTTGTTTATTCATCTTTAATTGACTATATTGCATTCTTAGTTTTCACATAAGATGCGTTGTATTAACAGTGTCCTCTTCAAATATAAGTAAATAAGCTAATTACGAATGTTAAATTGTATATGTGCAGGTAGAGGTTTGTTGCTTTGGCGAGCCACTAATCAAAGCTTTAACTCTCCGCGATACATACGGGATTTGGATTGAATGCGTGTCTCAAGCTCCTCCAAGTCACTATCACCATATCGATCCCAAAAGCTTAAGCGCGAAAAAGCTTGTGATGGAGTTGACTTATAGGAAGAACATCAAGGGTGAAGCCCACCCCTCAACTCTCAATATTCGAGATTAATCTACATGTTCGTTACAACTATTAAAATTTGAAGTATTCCAACTAATAAACCAGTCTCCGTTGAGTCTAAGGTATCAAAACTATGTTTTCGTAGTTAACCTTATGTTCAACTTTGTATTTTATTGTCTTTGTTGGATCATCCTTAAGACCATTATGTGTTTATTTAAGACTTGTAAACTAAATTTCGCTTAAACTGAGGAAAAATAACTTGTGGATATATGTTTTTCTGGGATTATTTTGCATTTACTTTCGGTATCCATAATTCTGTCATGCATCAGTAATCAGCGTTTTAACGATGACGATTACCAAAGGAACATAACTATCGGTGGTTACCAAGGAAATATCGTCCAGCTTTTGAAGGAAATTGGCTGTTACAGTTAGCGACGCTAATTAACTATCTTTAAAACTACGTATTATATTTTAAGATTTAGCTTTAAGAAAATTTAAGAAATTTTGTTTGCTGATCCAAATTATTTTCCTTTTCGGGACGAATTACGTTTAGTAACGATAAATCCAGATTTATCGTTATATATAAAGCTTTGACGTACATACATATATACGGCCCTCCAAGTTTACCCAATTGTTCAATGTCACGAATAGGGGCGGAGACAGGGCTGCTCCTATTTTTCAGAATCCGTACTAAAGTTGCTTATAAAAATTGATTCCAAAATCTTATATTATTGGTTTGTAATAGATTTATCTTCTTTTTTTGTTAGCATTGTATGTTTTTATTTCATGGGCCAAATGATGCAAGAGGTCGGGCGTAAAAGAATTGGCCCAAGAAGAGTAACCCATAAACAATAAAAACAATCTCCCAATTAAAGTTTGTGTTTGAAAATATTTTTGGTTAAATTTAATAAAAAAAATATATTATGATTGGGAGAACTTATGGGGATGTTTATTATATTTCTAGAAAGATCAATCAATTTGGAGTCTAAAAAGCTGATCCAATTTGGATGTTCCAAAAAGGATTTATAGCAATTCTCGTAAAGTAGTGCAGGACAGAAAAATTAATTTGAACTTGATATATAATCCCTTCCGAGTTTGTTTTTCATCCTCAATCTTTTCGATGATGTTTTATATCAAATATACTGCCTAGCAAGGGTCAAATTTGTATTTTCTGTACTTTTGGTTTCGGTGAGAAAGATGCAGAGATACATTGATTTTATCTAGCATTTACACCAACCTTTCGAACTATGTTCCAAGAAACAGTAGATATAGTTGATCCTTGTAATGATTTAGGCAGAGTGTTTTGAAATATAATTTGAGTGTTAACTTCTCTTGAATAATTACTTCTTTCATGGGTTTTCCATTTGGTAGTGAGTGTTCGAGTGAACCTTGTCGGCTTCCCTCTTTTCATTATTTTTTTCGTTGTCAGATTTGGTATTAGAGTTTGGATGGATGACAATATAAACGTTGAGCCAAGTTTCTAAGTTTCCGAGTCCACCATGACATTGAGCATGAGTAATTATGGAGCCTAGTTCGTCACCTCAACTACGGTGTACTATGCTACAATCGAATTAATTGAAACGACAAATTGGATATTCCGAAGAACGTATGTGTGTCCATGTACCGTTGTATTTCAACATTCCTTTTGTGATTTGAAGGGTGAGGCTAGGGCAATTTTTGTATTAGGGCCCGTAGGTGATTTAGAGTTTTGGTGAAAGCATTCTCAATTGAGTATTTAAATGGATATCTATTTTACAAATAGATATTCAATTAGATATTATAACTTAAAATCTCACTCCATCAGATTATCTATTATGAAACTACAAGCATATGTTTTAGATTTTAAGAAATTTCAGTATCCGGATTTGAAATCCCACTTTAATGCAAAATGGAGTGGTTTATTTCTATTAACTTTTGTATTTCTTAATTTCTTACATATCTTCATTCAATAAAACCAATTTGGCGATCTATTAGCTTCATTCTCTTATTTTCTTTTCTCTATCTAAGACATCCATTTATTTCTTTTTCTGGGATTACCTCTCTCCCCTCTCTCTCTCTCTCTATGTGTCTCTCACCACATTTTTCTCTGATTAAGCATTGCTCATCTTTATTGGTAATTTATATTTAGGGTTTCAAATTTGATTTGGGGATAGCTTTTGAGCTTATTCATAGGTTATTTGAAAGACTTAAATTAGTGATACTAAATTATATTTTACTGGTTGAGAGCCCCGATCTCATATTTGTCATGTTAATTTATGATGAGAAAGACATGGATATGTTATAATCTTTGCTCATAATTTATTTAAATTTTTTTCTTTTTTTTTCCTCTATGAAATCTTTGCAGTTCATTGATCAATTTTAGAAATTTATTTATTTTGAACTTGACCAATATTAGCTATTTGTATTTTTGTTTATGAGGTATTTTTTCGTTGCTATCACCTTAATGAATTTATGAAATAATGTTATGGAATGTCTAATTTGTGTAAATTTTGTTGCAAATTTGAGAAGTCATTTGTTATTATGAATCGGATGCACTACTTTTGATATCAATTTCATTTGTAAAAGTTAATCACTCATCGCATAATCATGACTGATTTGTTTTTAAAAGAAAATTAGGAACTAATTCGTTACTACTATTTTTTTATTAGATTTATACAAGTCTAATTTTAATGTTACTAGATTTATAAAAGTCTATTTTATTAAAATTATATATACTTATAATAGATACTGTGATGGAAAAAAATTATTGTTTACAGTATGCAAAATAATAGATATTTAAATTTAGATACTGAAATCTGGATACACTGTTAGTAGGGGTTAGCTTTAGTTGAATTAACGTTAAAGATATCTATTTTTAATTCTCTTATTAAATATCTTCATACAATTAATCATATACGTAATGTTATTTTACTAGTCATTGTATTATCAAAGAAACATTCAAAAGATAAAAATGGTCAACATAGTATATGTATTCTATGTGTTCATCAATTTCATTAATATTGAAAAACTTTGATATAATTTTATTTGACAAAAAAACTTATGCAACTTTTAACATTCATTACTTAGATTTAAGCTCACAATTTTCAACCTTAATTTCTTTCTCTCTATTATGACTTCAGAAGACAAGCCAACTGATTATAACTCACTACCAATAATTCTGTATGGTGCATATGTTTTATGATATTGGGATATCTATTAAATTTTCTGTAGATATTAATTAAATTGTCAATATATTTTAAGTTAAAATGAGATGATTATAGGTAATTTATACTTTATAAATATATGTTTAATATTTTCAAAATTGTTTTCTTTTGGTAGAGATAACATCTTGATGTTTGATTTTTGGAAGTATTTTTGGTTTTTGACAGAATTGGGGGTAACATCAAACGAGGCTGAGAATAGTGGATTACATCATCCTCTTTTCTGAATTTGGAAAATTAAAAGTTCGATCAGATGGATGAATAAAATTTAGAGGACCATATTGAATATAATGCAAACTCAGGGTTCTTCTGAATAATTAGAAGAAATAAGGGGGCAAAGAGTGAAAAGAAACAATTTACGTGCTAAACTCTGATATAAGGTACACCAAATCTGCGTACTACCAAACTTTAAAAAAGTAAACAAAGAAATAATAATAATAATAATAATAAAATCTGCGTACTGCATTTAGAATAGAAGGATATTCTTAAGGTAGTAAATGAACTAGCTGATTTCTCAATATAAATTTTTTTTCTTGTAATGCTGTTGACACTATCTTTTAATTAATGAAGTCTATTAAAATGATTAATTAATTAATGAAAGTCTAAAATAAAAATATTAATTGATCTGATATTATTTATCAGTTTCAAATCAAATAAATGTAATAAAAGATTTATTAATAATTTTAAGGGAATTTTAATTGATCACATCACTTAACAATATGTGTTAATATTACATATGATTAATTTAGTCACCTGTATGAATATACTGGTAATGGATCAATAACGTGTTAACATCAATGCCAACACGTGAAAACAAATGGACAGAGTGAGGCACATGTCACAGCCAAAGCAACAACCCCAAAACAATTAAGAAATGAATTAGATTGTGCGGTCCACAATCAAAAGAGTAGTTGAAAACAGTTACTCAATTGGCTCTATAAAAAGCAAAAAGAACAGTCACAAAGGGCATCAGCAAACATATTCCCAACACGGGTTTTATCTAAAAGTATGCATAATTTAGTCTTATCAGTAACAGTAAAGTAGATCGAAGTCATATCGGAACTTGAAAATCATTCAAAAGTTGTAATCAAAGTTATTCGTTTGAGTAATAAAAACTTCTTTTGTTATTCAGTTTTACTTCGAATTATCATACATTATCAAAGAAAATCTGAAACTAAAATAAGGAACCACATCCCCACATTTTGAGTTTTTCAACAAGTCATTTCAGCCATCGAAGCGATTTTTATGTGAAGTAAAGCAATTTGAGTAACAAATGTACAAGAATTACTTTAGTTTCAAAACAAATTATTACAAGTTGAGGATATCTTGCTATATGTATTTTTAATTATTTTTCAATTAAAATTAGTCATTGTAAATTATTCTCAATTTATAGTAATTTTTTTTTTTGTCAAAATATAATAATTACATACAAAAAATTCCTTACATTGCAAGAAAAGAAAATCTTGTACTGTGATTGAGTCCTATTTATTTGGAAGGCATGCCATGCTCTGTTCATTTATCTAAAAGGCTTTGTTTTACCATTAGATTCATTTATGAATCCCAACACAGTGCGAAGTTGTTCACGAATAATTTGGTTTTTTAATCTATAATTATCACTTATTATTTATCCATCAAACATTTAGAAAATAAATTATTAACTTGAATCTCTTACAAAACAACTATATCATTATGTATTTTTTCAACCTAATATACTATTATTAAAGAGTAAAGATATAAAAAATCATGTATCATGTTATAAATAATTGAATGTTATTGTGGCTCATGCAAGCGTGGGACCCAATTATAAAATGAAAATGCTATATGTGATGCAAGAATTGATGCAACTATAGTCCCATCATTTTATTTTCAATTGCCCCACGTCGGCCTTTTTGCCTACAAAAAGAGTCTCAGTGCTATTCGTAAGTACGCCAAAAAAAAAGGGGGTTAAGAAAAGGCAGAGAGAAAAAAGATAGAAAAAAATAAAAATAAGAGTGTGCTCAAAATATCATATCTCATTGTACTCTAAATTTTCATATATAAAATAAACACATACCAGTTCTCATGTGGATTAAGTTCAAGTTTAACTTTAAAATTAAGCTTGATGTTGAACCACGTAATTATCGTCTCGTTATTAATTTTATGTTATTTCTTATATTGTGTTATAAGATAATTTTACAACACGTTATCAGCACGAGGCTCTACCCAAATTAAAATATTTTTATCAACTCTGTTAAATATTTGATATAAATACCGATACAGTTTCGCTTCGCTGCCACTTTGCCGATACTCTCGGTTTTCTTAAAAAGTCAAACTTTAAGCTTTTATAAAAAGTTATTTACTAACATAGCCTTTAGCTTTTTAGTATTATTATACTTTAATCCCTTTTATTATTACTATTTTCTTTATTACCCTCAAACTTATAAAAGTTACATTTTCTTTTAAGAAAAATGAAAAATATTACTAAACGAGTTTTTGAGATTTTAAAAAATAATAGGGATAATTTATGTTCCTAGACCGTTCATGTTTAGTTTCACTTGTAAGCTCAATCTCTTGAAAAAACCATTGAAGTAGATAACATATCAACAGTTCAAGTAAAAGGCGAAAACACTTATTATTATATGGCATCATATAAACGAAAATCTAAAATATGAGTACCTAAATGTTATGAATCCTATAAAGTTATGGAAAATCTAAAAGAAAATTTTAATCACAGAAAAAATATTATTTTGCTAACTGCTTTATATAAATTGTGAAATATCAAATTTCAAAATTTTGCAACTGTTGCAGAATACAGTGATCAAGTTTTCCGTATTATTGTAATACGAAAAGTTTGTGGTCAAGAATTAAGTGAAAATGACATGTTGGAAAAAACACTGATAATTTTTCATATGTCTGATTTACTTCTCACACAACAGTACAGGGAGGGAAATTTTAAAATACTCCCTAAATTGATCGATCAATTTTCTAAAGTTGAACAGAATAACCAAGTGTTAATTTATAATCATAATTTTCGCTCAACCGGCTTTGCCGCATTTCCATAAGTGAATACGGTGACATAACGGTCGTGAACGGAGGAATCAGAATACCTGTGGCAAGGACACTAACGAGGTCGAAACCGCCGCAATCATGGAGGTCAGGCCTCTGATTAGCAGAAAAATGTCGCCCCTTACCAGCGTATTGATAATAAAGGGAAGAGCATTTAGAAGCTTCTCAAACCTGGTAATGGGCCCCAAAACCCTAGAAATGATATATGCTATCACTACGGATCAGTTGGGCACTGAAAAAGTTCGTGTCGTACAGCAAAACACTTGGTGGAGTAGTATTAGAACTCGATCAGAAATGAGAAAAAGAATGTTGAGACAAATTTTGTCGAATGTTATATAGGAATGTAATAAAATACTGCTCCCATATTTGATGATTATCAGGGTCTCGGAAATATTGATATTGATCATGGGAATACATATCTTGATGTTTCGGATTTCTTGGCTGAAAACGGCAATCTTCATATTGAATAAGTACTTTATGTATATTTCCTCCTTGTGATGTAGTCACATGTATTTAAATAAAGTTGACTACTCTGTAATATATCAACTTTTAATAAAATGATTGTTATTGTTTATAGAGAAGCATGATTGCACCAACATATTAACGGATGAGGATGATAACATATGTTTGGTTGACAGCGCAACGACTCATACTTTGCTGCGTAAGAAAAAGTATTGCACTACTATGAAGAATTTAGAAGCACATGTCAATGAAATATCTTGTTCCATTACTTTAATTGAAGGATCCAGAATAACAAATATGATGCTATCTGGCGGTACAAAGTTGCATATTGATAGACTTAATTGTACGAATTAGGGATATATTTTACCGAAATAAAGTGTATTAAATCATACAATACGATATACAATGAAGATCTCAAGTCAATGAATTATACTCTACGACATCATAGACTTGGCCACCCAGGTCTCAATATTGAAAATCTTAGAAAGCTGGATGATTCCAAGTGTGTTACTTGCTCAAAAGAAAAATTCATCACCAGACCATCTATTTCCTATAATTTCCCAAAAATTTTCGGGTAAAATTTTCGCTTTGTAAGTACTTTCGTTAGTAAGAAAATTATGTTCTGACCAGAGTATCGACACATAAAGTGGTATACCGGTACATTGGTGTACCGGTACTTTTTGGCTTTTATAACACATTCTCTCCCCATTTTCTTCTATTATTTTGAAATGGGGAATAAGGAGAGAGAGGGGAGAAGAAAAGAGAGGAGGCTTGATATCATCTAACTCGGGCTATCATCTTCAAAAAATAATAGCATTCTTAGAATTTACGACAGGAAGAGAATATTTTAACATAAGTTTCTCTTTCTCCTTTTCTAGTTGATTTGTCCTCAGGATGAGTACCGAATTGTATTGTCAAAATAAATTAAATTTTTTTATTGTTTACATCTCGTGGATCATTTCTATATTTAGGTTCTAGATGATCCGAGACTCATAAATAGTTCGTTTTGGGAGTTGAGTTTAAGAGGCTTCGGGGGTGATTTCATCTCGTTTCGTTAGTTGTTTGTCCTCAAGATATATATCTTTTCTACTCGCCATTGCATTCTCTACATTGTGGTATAATTTTTATCATCTAGTTTTCACTAGAAGTGGCATTTGAGTACTAATAGACAAGACTTGTCGAAAATTGGCAGAAGGGGCATTTTATACGTTTTCGGGATGAGTATGAAGTACAGGTTGATTCAAAATAATGATATAAATATGAAATTCTGTATGTATATTGACATATATGGCATGTCATTAGTTAGCCATTTCTGTATACAAAAAAGTTGATAGCGTATATATGTGGTTGCTTATAAGTACTGGTAGCAATATTGATTTATCTGCTTGGCAGAGTTATAAGAATATATTTACATATATGTGTCGAAGTATATATACATATACATATATGTCGACGTAGCTATGGCATTGTTGGCATAGCTATGGTAGAGTATCGGTGTCTATGGCGGTGTATCGGTGTCAGTGGAAATGTTTCTGAGATAGCTGTGGCATTTCGGTGACATCAGTGGCATTTCTGTAGGAAAGCATAGGCATATCCATGGTACAGTATTACAGAGTAGTGGAGTTGTGGTTAAGTTGATTATATATATGCGGGGTTATAGATATATATATATATACAAATATGTGGTGGAGATATATATACGCAAAATATTCAAATATGCAGGGGTAGCTGACAACTCTGAGTTAGGTTGTATGCCCTTAGGGGAGAGCGCCTAACAACTTTGAGTCAGAATATGGCCGGGAAGATGGTGATATTATACGAATGTCTGATAGCTCTGAGTCAGATACCATACGGAGCGAGCGCCTGACAGCTCTGAATTAGGATAGACGGTGGCATGAGTTACCCTCGATAAACCCAAAGGCATTAGTTATTATGGGCGCAGGATGTGATGTGATATACGTTGATTTCCATTGATCATGTTACCAGAAGGTAGTGGTCAATGAAGGCTTGGTCGCGTCACCAGCAGGTGGCGATCAAAGCATCGGGGGCATATGTTGCCATTGTTATGCATTAATTTCCATTGAACATGTCACCAGGAGGTGGTAGTCAATGAAGGCTTAGTCACATGACCAACAGGTGGCTATCAAAGCGTTCGGGGG
>MKEJ01055007.1:0-10726 GCA_001753735.1 Embelia ribes
GTTGATTGTGTACCTAATATTGATATAGTGATAAGTTTTATGAGCTAGAGAAAGCTCCGTGATTTTTCCCAATTTAGGTTGTTCACGTAAAAATGGCTTGTGTCATTTACTTTCCATTTGTGTATGTTGGTGATTTCGTTTACTTGCATTTGGGTAATATTATTTATTTTCATTGTGCATTGTGTTTGGGTTTAATTATTTACTCACTGAGGTTGTGCGATTATTTGTCGGCTTGCAAATGCGGTGTTGTTTTGCCCAACAGAAAAAATACTTTTGGGGGCGAAAAATCGATTCCCGTTCAAAGTCTCAATCAAGTCTGTGAGAGGCTCAGTGTGTACAAGGACACCTACCTAAAATCTTTATACATAAAATCCTAGGATATATGTCTTGGGTTGGAGTGTTTCCCTAATGCGTTGTTCGAGAGGCCCCAGTGTATCGGTGTCATAGTGTTGGTTGTATTGGTTTGAGGTCTTGGTGTGTGATTCTTGGCTTTTGGTGTTCTAGAATTTTGTGTGTGACACGACTCGATGCCATCAAGAGGCGAAAACAAAATATTTTCACATTTTGTCACATTATGAATAAAGAAGATTCGAAATGAGGAAATTGATTTCATGTACGACTTAATCAGTGATTAAATACGCATTGCATTGAACCATAAAGTTACATGACAAGCAGTCATTAAAGTTCTGACATGACTAATCTTCTCTCATATATTCCATATTTTCTAATCATAATTTAGAACTTCAATTTCTTTTGAAATTATTAATTTGACTGCCTTAATGAAAAAGCATGTTACTTGTACTCAGGAAATGCTTTAACCGTCTATTATGTTTCTCTATTTTTCAAATTAGCAGATACCGATACAGGTGTCAAATATAATCCATCATCGCAGAAGACGTTAAGATTGGATAGGTGGATTTTAGAACCAAAAGCAATGCAGATGAAAAGTGCTTAGTGGATATGTCAAAGACCTCATCGATCCCTGTGGTAAACAGTTTGGATTGTTGTAGTTGAGACGAGATCTAGAGAATTGTATTATTCCTTTAATTGTCGTGAGCAACTTATGTACCATTTTGCAGTAACATGATGTTTCAAGAAGGATGAAATTCGTAGCGAATATTGTAACTTTTAAGGTAGTTATTGAGTTTCTTTTAGACGTCTTTATGGTGATATGTTGCATTTTATCACGATCTGGCTCGTTTAGGGCCCGAGGCATGACATATCAAAATAAAGTAAGCCCTAAGATAGATTTATTACTTATAGCAACAGTACTGTTGACATGATAATTTATTCATACTTTCACCTTAAATATCAACAATAGAGAATTGTTCCCTTTTTTTTTCTGGATGAACAAGAAAGTCTAATACTACACCAAGTATAAAGGAAAATGTAAAAAGTTTGAAAGAATAAAAGGCAAGAAAATAGTATATTTTTACGTGACTAGTACTTTCTTACTTAGCAGCTCATTAAATCAGATAGTAAACATTTTACCATTTGATAATACTTTAAACTTTTGCGTTTATCTATCACTTTTCAAAATTTTGAAAATAAAATATGAAATGTTATTGGCTATAAAATGTCATCTTTATTTTGAGAAAATAGGATCAACGTAATAAACTTATGAATAGTAAAAAAAAGACGAAATTGTTAAAGTTATCTCCTATTCGTTCTCATTTTTGCACAGATTGTTTTGGTTGGATATATATTGATGCTTTATAATGTGAGATGTTAGTTATTTACAACAAAATTTAATGAAAATTTTAACATATTTATTTTATAAAAGGGTTTTAAAAATATTATTGATTTTTCCTGGAAAACCAAATCTACAAATACGGTTTTAAACAAAAATGATACCTAAAAACTAATTTTTAAATCAACTTCTGGAATTATTGTTAATGGGTTTTGGCATAAAAAGAGAAAAAGTTGACCTTACGACATAATATTTTTAGTATTTGAAATGGGCACAACTATAAAACTTACGTAGCATTGATTTAAATATTAAAATAAAAATTAGAATTTTGGTTAATTTTCATAACATAATTTATATACATCTATATTTACAAGGTACACAAGATACGAATTCAAGTCACGTCTGAAACTCATAACTTCAAATTATCTAATTAAAGCGGTTATCATTATCTAAATAAAGCGACTATAGAGTTTCTTAGGCTCTTCTTGTTGTTGTTATTGAATTTATCTAATTTGGCAATTTCCATTTTGAATTTTGAGACAACTAAATAGAATTTTATTATATAGCTGCATGTTGAGGCCTTAAAAATTCAACCAACAAAAACACAAAAAAACAACATTTACAATAATGAATAACCACTTCACTTTCAGCTCAACAAATTGCACATTTAATCAGTTAATTTCATCCAAAAGTAAAACACATTCTTCAATATATTAACTATATCAAATAAAGAGATCTTTATGGGTTTAAATATTGATTACTTTAACAACTACACAACCTCTATTTTCAGAGTTGCATGATTTTGAATTTCAACTCGACAAAATTAATAAACAAATAAAATATGAATAAAAAAATAAAAATTACTTTTTAAATTTAAAATTAATTGTAAGTAGAAAAAAAATAAGATTAACAAGTCCTTTTTATCGGCAATAAATTATAATGAAGGGTTGAATTTATTATAGAATATATGCCTTCCAACTTTATGCTTAACAATAATTAATTATGTAGAATTTTGGAGGAACGCATAATAGTGATAATTTCAAATGTTTTAAGTTTTGGTTTTTTTTATCCAATATAAACAAATTTAATACTATCTATGAGCTAAAACAAATTACTGAAAATATAAGTTATGACGAGTAATCCAATGTTGGTTGAGATGATCTAGGTGGCAATTTGATCGATAGATGAAGAAGAGAGGGGGGTCGAAACGGGAGGAGAGGATGCACACATGGAACCTGATTTCTTAGTTATGGATATTTTTTTTTTCCTTTTTGATTTTGGGGATAATGGACATAACGTGAATAGGGAATATATTAGCTTTTATGTTTAAGTTTAATAAGAGGTAAAAATAAAAAAAAATAAAAAAGAAGCTAAATGGAAACAAAATTGTGTAAAACACCCAAGGGTAAAATAAGAGCATAAAATGAGAAGATAAATACGAAAAAAAAAGTATGTAATATATTTGTGTGCTTTTTTTATAGAGAATAAATGAATAGAGCATGATTGGACACTTTTATGAATAATAATAATAGTAAAATAGGAAAAAAAATAAGAGGGTAAAATAGGAACAAAATTGTATAACACACTTGTGATTATTAGATGAATAAGGCAAGATTTGGCCTGAATCAAAATGTGCTACACACTTGTGATTTTACAGTAGATAGTAGATGAATATGACAATATTTGGCATTTTTTAAAATTATAATAAGAGGGGAAAATAAAAATAATAAATGAAATGTTAAAATATGAACAAAATGTGTAAAACACTCTTGTACTTTTATAGTATAATAATTATATTTTTGTATTATAAGTAGATGATTTAGTCACAGTTTGGGCATTTTTCAATTTTAATAAGAGGTTAAACTATGAAAAAAAATTATAGAGGATAAAATAGAAATAAAATTTTATAAAACATTATTGCCGATTTATAGTAGAAAGTATTCTTTTTAAATTTTAATAACAAGGTAAAATAAGAAAAAGAATAACATGGTAAAACAAGAATAAATATATGTAAAATACCTTTATGCTTTTATAGTAGAGAGTAGATTGATAGTGTTGGAAAATTTGATGGTTTTCATGTGAATTTATAAGGTTGAAACTCATGAAAGTTATCAACTTTGAGTCTTTTTTTTTATGTGGTGTAAGCGTAATATTTTTTCCTGATCTGGGATGGATTTGAAAGTTCTTGTCGCAAACTTTGAGAAGATATATATTCACATATACAAAACGACAAATGGTGTGGACGAAAATTGACTTCAAAGTGGGCTATTCAAAAGGTATTGAAAGTAGGGTATTTAAATATATGAGACTTATCTCACATCGACTAATTAAAAGATTCTTATATTATATAAATACTATAACTTGTGCTACTAGAAATGTAATCTAGTGTGACACATACGCTGGAGGTGAAAGTACCACACACATGCGCACACTCTGTCTGACCGGATCGGGCTGGGGCTTGGGCTTAATAGCTGGTTGTGTATGACGCTTTAGACGTGTCATTGTCCTTATTTGGTTCCGAGATCGTATTCGGATCAGGGTTTGAGGTTGAGTCTCTAGCTAGGAGCACATGTGTAGTTCGGACCAAGTATTTTAATTAAATACTTTTAAAAATTACAAAAAGACCCCAGATGTTGCAAAAATTGCAAAAAAAATTACAAAAAGACCCCAGAAGTTTCAAAAGTTGCAAAAAAGTTCAAACTCCAGCTTGGAGCACATGTGTGGTTCGGACCAAATATTTTAATTAAATACTTTCAAAAATTACAAAAAAATTCCAGAAGTTTCAGAAGTTGCAAAAAAGTACAAAGGCTCCTTGGATTCAGTAAGTGCCTTCAATTCTGTAACTTCCCCAGTATTTGAGGTTACAAGTCAGTCATCATAGAAACAGGTTGATTATCAGCTATTTGGTACATGCAAAAAACACATCAACACTTACACTTTTTGCTCACAATCACTTTCACACATCAGCAAAAAACATAGAGAGTCAGAAAGGATGTCGCACCACAAAAGGTTCAATCAGGTGCTCAGATTGCAGCTTCCATCAGAGTGTAGTGAGCAAGTGCAGATCAAAAACAAACTCATGTGGTTGGCAAATTGGATTTAAGAGGATACGATAAAACTGTGGTCTTATCTGGTATAATTTAATTGTATATTTTCCTGTAATTCAAGTTGTAAAAATATTGTAACTATATAAGTTCTAATTTTGTTCATTAATAAATTTCAGTTATTTCTATTTTATTATTTATTGTTATTCAGAAATTATTTAATTACAACGGCACTAACAGGTAGGACTCAACATTAGGCCATTAATGGGAGAAGAACCTCTACCACTTGAATCTCGATTTTGACCTCTTCTTCATGTAATCCATACCCAACGCATCAGACACGTAGAAATAACTCTCATACTCAATTTTCGTCTCCTTACTCACAACTACACTTTTCACCATAGCCATGGTGACCTTTACATCCGGCACGAAGTTGGACAAAGTAGTCCTCAAAGTCTCAACTTCACTTTTCACCCAGCAACGTCGACATTGACCAAAATACTTGCTACTCGTAGTATAAATTTACAAGTGTATCTCTCAAATGCATAATCAACTCTGTGAACGTTCCTAAATGAACTACCATTGGATGACCTCTTCGTACCTCAATTACACCATTTCACTAATAAAGAAACTTTGGAACACTTAAAGGTGCAATTTAAATAAGGACCGCGACCTTTAATTAGCCCGAGTTTTGCATTTTGGTTTTGGGTCGAGGTGTTCGTAGCTAGCTTGGCAGGACGACAGAGGAGATAGATGGAGTTAGAAGAGGAATATTCCTTTAAATAGTCTACTATAAAGAAAAGTTTATACATCTCCAAACTAGAACTCATAAATAGTAGTACTAGGTCATGTAATTTACTAAGGAATCGGTAGAACAATGACATTAAGTTGTGAAAAAAACACATATCTTCTTATTGATCTATCAGTTGTGTCTTTGTTACTTTCGCTCTAATCGCGACAAATATCGCATTAAGTTTTTACTATATGTATCAACAACTAAAAATATTTAGTAATAACTACTTTTAATAATATTGTTATATTAATAATATTTTAGAAATATTTTCATAATAAAGCTCTCACTTAATCTAAATATATCTAATATGTATAGTTTTTTATTTTAAAGTTATAAATAAAACAATTGAGGGGGGAAGCAAAAATAGAAGATGTACAAATAAATAAAATTTATCCAAAACATATAACAAGAAATCAAAACTAATTATAAAAAAAATAAAATCCATTTTAGTGTTGACACGTATATTATAAACTTCTCGACACATATTTTTCCAATTAAAAATTTCTCGTGATAATTATTTTGGAATTTTTTTTAAAATGATTATATATATATATATTGAAGCTTATAGGTAGGAGAGAAAGGAATCGAACTCATAACCTCCAAATATTATGTACTACTAAATAATATTCTATCCGTCCACAAATAATTGGACAAAATATTTTTTTAAAATGTTTTAAAATACAACATTTAACATTTAGATGTAAAAAAATATTAAATTTATCCTCATATTATATAATCAACAATGTAAATTTATTATTTTTGTCATATCCAAATATTAAATTATTATATTTTAAGATCTCTTAAAAGAACTTAATATTCAATTATTTATAAACAGGGCACTATCATATTTCTTCTAATTACTTTTTTCAAATTGTTTTTAATATGATGTAATTTTAAACCCGAATAACAAATGGTTGCATTCGTTATACTTTATTAAAATTTATAAAAAATGCTTCGAAAAGAGATCGATATTGATATATAAATATATTTTTTTCACATACTAAATATTAAAAGAAACTATATTTACTATAATTACCATATTTTGACAAATATTTACTATTGCTAGTGATATACGTACGTTGCACATGCCTTATTTTTGTTGGGCAATAACTTACTTATTTATATGAAATTTTTAGCTATAATGATTCGATAATATTGACTTAAACTTGTCATGTACAAGGAGAAAAATCCAAAAATTTATTAAAAAATTGCTTAACGTGTGAAAAATATATGATGTAAATCCTCTACAAATATAAAAAAATTCAACAGTGTGATCTTTAATGTAAGAGTTCATTTTCTACACCTAGTAAAAAAGTACTTTTCAATAATCAATGTTCAAAATTATTGTTGATGCGTTTAGAAATAATTTTGTATATATTCAGTAAAAAGTGAGATTATGTTTGATTTGTGTTGCGAGATGAAAGAAAATTAAGCTTTATTTGACAATCCTTATTTTTTTTTTCCTCAAAAGTGAAATAAATATTTTGGACTGTTCCTTTAAAGAGTGCACTTTTAAAATAAAAGTAAAAACAAAAATTACAAATGATACAAATATTTAGTTGCTTAAAAGGCGACAACGAACAATACAATTGCTACTAATTAGGAGGAGTTGGTGCTTTTAGAATGGAGTTAGATTTGGTGTTGGGCATACTACAAAACTTTGAATTTGTGTTTGATCTCACAAAATAATGTAAATTTTTTAAATTTATTGAATAATATTATGAAGCAATGGAGGCCCTATAAATTATAAGAACTAAACTTGTAATAAAGTAAAAGATGAACTGAAAATTTTACGTTACATCATTCTAAACACAGTGAGAGAAAGAGAGGGAGGAGAACTAGGATTCTTACCGCACAAAATCCAACCAATCGCGGAGGAGAACCAATCCAACCGGTGAACTAGAGGCGGATTCGAACTTGTCTTGTCTCCCTCGTCGTGTTGAGGGATTTCTCTTTGGTGGATTAATTTGGGAAGAAGGTGATCTAAGGTTTAATCTTCGAGATTTTCAAGAAAGACTATTCGTACTAAACAAGGTGCGCAACATAAATTGACTCTAAATCTATTGAAATATACTTGCTAAGTTTCATTTTTTATTATGAGCAACATAGAAAATTTGAGTGCTTTAGCAGCTACTATTCGAACGATAGTTAGGGGACCGTTCAAATGGTTGGTATAGGCCATTCGTACAGCTTCTACTGGATACTCAAATTTTGTTGTTACTTTAATAAGTAAACTTATTACTTCCAGAACTAGAGTTTGAAGACAAATTAAAATGGAATAAGTATGTACCTTGAACTTGATATGCTATGAAAGTTAACATGTGTTAGAAATTTGTAAAATATAAACCTACGGGGATAAATAGATTATTGAGATAAGTATCTATGTTTGGACTTGATATGATGTGTTGTAGGCCTTGGAAATGTTAGTCCAAGGTTCATTGTGGCAATAGTTGGTTTAGGCCTTAGAAATACACGCATACTAGGCTCGATTGGCCACTAGAGTGTGGCATCGGTTTAGGCCTTTGGGGTATATTTTTGCTAGGCCTCAACGTACTATGGTAGTCAGTTTAGGCATTCTAGGTGTGCACACCCTAAGGCTCGACTAACTATTATAGGCCTTGGAAGAGGAGAGTTATACTCCCAGGTTATTGAGATGGTCGATGGCCTCGGAAGGCTATATGTCCGAATGTGACCCGGTTCTGCGGGAACCCTTCCACCAAAATCATTATGTGTATAAAGTCTTTACGTGTAAAGCCTCGGAAGGACATGTATTCCGAGTATAAGGATATGTATCCCATAGTGTTGTACAGTTTATATCGTTAGTTGAACTTAATTGGCATTAGTATTACTTTTGGACTGAGATAATAGTAAGTAACTACATTACTGATTATTTGCTTTCATTTTATTTTTTTATTGATGTCGTTATTTCAATAGATTGAACTTTTTTCTGACTCGTACCTGTTTGGTTGTATTTTTGCACTATTTTTCTTATAAAATGAAAAGCAAGAACTGAGCAGCTAGGAAGTGTGCTCATTCGGGATAGGTTGTCGGGATGTTATATTTATTCCTATTACGTTCTTTGGATAGTGTATGCTATTGGCTGGAATTTTTTTATTTGACGTTGTAAAACAATTGTATAGCCAAAACATGATAAGAAGGCGTAGTAGATTTGAACTCTTGTTATCATTGGTTTTTAATAAATTTGATTTTGGATATATTTTATTTGAAAATATTGTTCTTAGACGTTGGATAGTTTGGAAGTGTCATGCTCAGGATTGTTTCGAATTTCGGGGCATTACAATTACAACCTTGAGCAATCCAAGTTTTTAGTTTGAGCTTACACTCATTAACAGAGTATAATACCTCTCAAAACTATCCAACTCACTCAAGAGTGAGAGTTTATAGATCACTCAATATTATAACAAAATGCAAAAGAAAACTTCTTACTCAAATCCTTTTACAAACTGATTTAGAAGTGTTACATAGAAGTAAGAACTCAAAGGGGGACAACTTGAACTTTTGTATTTTTAATTTTTGCTTCTTGGCATTTGAGCTTGTGTAAGAGTAAGATTTTCATCAATGGAGTATTGGAGAAGTGTATATATTAGTCTTGGAGAGGAAATGATCATTTAAGTTACATAAATAACAAATATTTTTTTGTATAATTAATGTTTATTACTACTAGATGGCATTATGTTAATTATCTTCTTGCACCTTTTTTATATTTATTTAGATTTTATATGTAACAAAGGTGTACGCGAGATCCAAATCCTTCCGCTACATTCTAAAAAATGCCACATGTAAGATACATGAGCTTCTTCTTTATGGAATAAAAATGCGGCAAATACTTGTTCATTTATAGAAGGGTTAATTGTTTAAAATGATAACTTTTTATTCAATTTCATACTGCAAACTGATTCGGATGATAATGAAAATCAATTTCTACCACAAAAAAGGTTTGACAATATACAATTTTTTCTCCGAACCTTGTCATACTATACGTTTACTCTCAGTTAAATCACTACCAAACCCATAATATATGTATTGCATAATGTAGTTGCGTGTCTGTCACGATAACAGTAGTGGCAACGCATGCTTCCTTCTAAACTTATCCCCTAATTAATTGTTTGCCATGTTATTGCCCACTCACCAAAACACACGAATGGATTGATTTTCTCTCAACTTTTAAAGAAATGGAAGATGTCTATGCATATCTTTTCTCCCTATTCAATATATGGAATCTGTTTATGATTAAAGTTTCACATTAATGTGACCAGATTGCGTTCCGAGTGTGTAAGCAGAAGTAAGAGTAAGAGTGTTATATTTATAGGTTTAAAATCTGTAAGAGTGGGAGTGAGTATTAAGGCGGATGTTACCCATCGATAAAAAATTAGGTGACTTAATTCTTGAATGATATTTTTCGAATCAAGGGGCTTCCCGCAGCGCCACTCTTCCACATCAAATCAAGTCAGAAGGATCCATTCTTTTAATTCTAGTTGTACATTTAAAAATAGGTGGCTTAGATTTACTGGGTAAGAAATGTCAATTGTCCCTGCTTAGATCTGTATTATTATTAAAATGGACTCAATTTTGGTAATTTTTTCAATTAAAGCCGTGTAGAGGGCCACCTAATTTACCCTCATTAAAACCTGAAATTTTCAAACATCATTACTTTTGATCAGTTTATAGCGGGGGCTTTTTGTTGAATACAAATAATAAACTGCAAAGCAAATTAGCACGCACCCATTATCTCTTTGCCTGTCTCTCTCCCATGAAATTGTAACTGCTCATCCACTCACACCAGTTACTATTTCCGCACTAAACCACCACTCACAAATTCAAAGTCATTTTAAAATTTCAATGCAATTTTTAAGAAGGAATTGTCTCTCCTTTTATTATTCTACGAAGGTACACCTATATGTCATGTAGGAGTGTAAATAAATAGAACCGTTTGAAAGTAATTTAAGAGTGGCTCGTCATGTGGTTTGGCTTGAGCTCGGGTGGTTTCATAAAATAATCGAGTAAGAGCTGAAATTTTAGAACTTGTTTAATACAGGAGTCAAGTTAGAATTTGGCTCATATATATATACATATGGACTACTAAAACTGTCTCAGAAATTATTGGTAGTAAGTGCGATTCATTTCATAAGAAATCGTCACTTTTGGGGTTTACGCGATTAAGAAACCCTAGAGCTTTTA
>MKEJ01055014.1:0-23510 GCA_001753735.1 Embelia ribes
TTTATCATTATTTTTTAAAATTTATTATTTATTTATTTTAAATATATTTACCATAATTATTTGCACGTTAGTGTACTAATTGACAAAATTTAAAGGTTGGTGTACTAATTGGCATTTCATTGAAAGATTAATGTACTAACATATACTTAACCTTTTATGAATTGACCAAATTGCCCCTATGACGTGGCATAAAAGTCACGCGGACGGCATGTATGCGAATTATGTCGAAGAAATTGATCGAATCTATCAAAAGTTCATTGATTAAAAATTTATTTTAACATTAGTGAACTAATTGACCGAAAAAATAGATTAGTGTACTAATTGGCATTTCAGTGAAAAGTTAGTGCATTGACTAATATTTAACCATTTTTTATGACATATAACTGAAATACAAATCAAATGTTTTTCACAACATCTCTTCCTAATTTAATGGACGTGCTCATGAGTAAATCTTTAATCTTTATACCTGGTTTTAAATTATCCAACCCTATTGTATTAATGGTTTTTCTTCACCTTCTGAGAAATAATTTAGTGTTATACTTTTAAAAACTAAAACCCCAAAATGTAATATTACTCTATGCCCCAATTTTATTGTCCAATTTCAATTTTTAATTGATTTGCCAACTTTGTTATAGTCAAAGTGGTAATTAATCACGCCCACAATTTTAGTCCACAGATGGAATCCTATGAACAATACATAGAATGCTGTGAGCCACCACCATATTATATCATCATCATACCGTACCTAAAAGGTGTAATAAAAATTATTAAGAAAGGAAAAGTGTTACTATTGCATTATTTGGGACATCGAGGAGCATAATTCCTAGCACACTTTATGGTACATAAATTTGTCGGCACATGCACACGGCTTTGAGAATAATTAGTTGTTTACAATTTACCAATAAGTGACGAAGTTTTTCTTAAGAAAAAGCAAAGCCTGCAATTTGATGATTTTTTTAAATAATTTAATTTTAATCAATCAATGGCGTGTAGATTTTCATTCATCAACAAATTTGGATAAATGTCAAAAATGTATTTATGGTGATTTCTACGTATAAAAATGCATACAGGACTTTCATCTAAGATTGATCTTGTACGTACCATCTACATCCCAATAGAAATAAAATAAACTATTTTGTGAAAGTCATTTTTTCCCTTTTGGAAGACATAAATTATCAAAATATAAGTGTAAAATATAACTCCAGAAACATAGGTGACGGATGAGCAGTGATATACGTACTGAATTAGTACAAAAGTGTTAAAAAACGAGCAGAAGCACAATGGGAATAGGACCACTCAATGCTTAGTTAAGCCAAAACCACTAACTTATTATTTATGTGGTCCTTAACTTTCTTTGTGATTGCACTTAGATCCTTTCCTTTTTAACACAAACGTCTAACAACTTAAAAAGTTTCAATAATGTACCGTTTAAGATATATATAAGAGTATATTATCTGAGAGGAAATAATAATTATAACAGGTTCCATTATGCTTCTAACAGTTAATTTTGATTACTCATATTAATCTTTTGGTGATTAAATATTGTTATTCAAACTCTCTTGAGACAGACCTAACAGCTACCACTTGCTGAAAAATCTCAAATGAGATCTGTTTCAATTGTTATTGCACCAATCTTTGGTCAAACTTTTTGAGCAACAACAAAATACAATAAATAAAGATTTGATTAATTCAAGGGATTTTATGTAAGCTAGTGGAAGGATATAACACTTACTCAAGAAAGGTATAATACTAATACAATTTGCAGACTTAGATAGCCATACATTCTCACACAAATTCATAGAAATTTAAAACTTCACTCTTATTTTATAAGATCTCACACGGACTCTTTAAATTATTTTACAAATGGACTCTTTAATTTGGCAAACTGGCTTTTATTTTATAACCTGACTCTTCATACTCATTTTCCTTCCATGCTATCTTCACTAACTTGACTACTTTAAATAGAAGAGACTATCTTCAGCTTCTCTATTTTCTTATATTCAATCGAGTAGTTCCTATTGTCTGCTTATATTTCACTAATTGTTGATTGGTTATTTCAAAATTATGCTGATAAAATAAGGATTCTTTTTTTATTGTAGTGGTTACAGTAAAACTTTTACTTTTGGACGCAAATGATAGTTAGGGTTAGATAATAAGGCAATCGTTTGTCAACTATCATCCATTTTTTAATGGTGGGATACTATCATTCTATCATATTTTCAATGTTATACCATTCTTCATCTGTAATACTATTTCAATAATAATCGTCTTTATCTCTTACATAATATATTTGAGAATATCCTTCCCAAATATCTTGCACAACCATCTATTTGGTAAAAGAATGATAAAAAGTAGTTCTTCCATGTGTACAATTTTTTACCCCTGGATATACAATTAAATCATTTTGACTCTAATTCTTATGCCACACTGATATTACAATATTTGGAGTTGTAGTCCATATTTCTAATGTAGGTTCACTAATATTTTTAACATTTGAACATTTTTCTCTTGTTCCCACTTTCTTGGCTTTACTGATGCTTTATATTTGGGGTGAAATAAGGATCGATATTGTACTTTCCATCTCTTTCAATTTCTATTACTTAGTATGTTGGTTTGATTTTTTCATCGGCTAAATTGTGACGCACGTTGAATGAATTGTATTTCGAATTGATCCATGATTAAGCTTAAGGTTAGTAATGGTAAAGTTTAACATATTTAGTAGTCCTAGTATTGGGCAATGAGTAACAATGAATCTAACATGACCTAAATAGAATATTTGAGATGAGTTTTTGTTAGGTCCATTATAAGTATAAACATATGACAGTAATCCTATTGCCAAGTCTGTTGGCATATTTTCAATCTATCTATTTTGATTATTCCAATTAGTTGCCCAAACTTTTTCTTCTTTTTTATTTCTTGTATCCACATAATTTAAAATGATGTTTAGCACAACATTTGGTAATTCTATGTAACTATCCTAGAATTCTTCTTCTTCAATCAGTAATATCTGTATCCCAGCTTACAAATTTCCAATATTCTTACTCTGTAAATATATTTCTTGTCATTCTTTCATGATCTCCAAATTCCCATCTTCTTCTAATATCCTTTTCGACATCTTACCTGATACTGATTTTAATATTTGTTATGTGTCATTTACTCCTTGAATATATTTTATTTTTTTATGATTCCTTTTAGAGCTTGAGTTTGATGCTAGGTATTTATACCTTGCTTAACTTCAAATACTGCTATTTTTGTTCTTTTTTCTCCGACATAGGATAGTAGTTCTAGTATTTGTCTATTTAACTCTAGTTTAACACAGGAGTTTTCTATGTCATAGGAATTATCATGCCTATGAATCATGTGATTTTGTTATTCCAGGAAAATCCTATTCCGGATACTCTATCTCTATTGGGTCCTATAACAGTTGTATGATACTATAATAAATAGTGTTTTGTCCCTAAAGAATGTCTGCTTGAATCTACAACAATTAACATACGGTCGCTTGAATCCACTACAATTAACAGATGGTCTTTTTAATTTATATGTACACAATTAATGGGTATATAACGTATTAGTGCATCAGGAAAATGATTGGAATTTCTTTTGATATATTCAATAGTAAACTTGTAATTAGATAAACACATTTGCCATCTAATTAGACTTTTGTTTGATATATAGATGTTGAGTTTTGCTTTCATAAAATAAGTAAATTTTTATTATCAGTTCTTATTAAAAACTTTTTATAGATAAGAAAATTTTCAAACCTATTAATATTTTTTATAACAGCTAAAATTTCTTTTTTTCTTGCCAATGATAGTTAAGTTCAATGCTTACGGAATTATCTGATGAATATTTGCACATCCTTTCCCTTTCTTGTTTATCACGATATTTTAGGATTCTTCCCCAACATTCCATTCTTTGAGTATTTTTCGAAGTTGTTTTTCACCTATCACTCTGGTACTGTTGTATTTTAGCAGCTACTGTTCGAACGTTAGTTGGGAGACCATTTAAACAGTTCTACCATTCGAACAGTAGGTACTAGGTAATTCGAATGGCTCCTATTGGATGTTTAGATTTTGTTGTTACTTCAATAAGTAAACTTATTACTTTTCGAACTAGAATTTGGAGACAAATTAAAATAGAATAAATATGGACCTTGAACTTGATATGCTATGAAAGTTAACATGTGTTGGAAATCTGTAAAATATAAACCTACGGGGATAAATAGATTGTTGAGATGAGTATCTCTGTTTGGATTTGATATGATGTATTGTAGGCCTTGGAAATATTAGTCCAGGGTTCATTGTGGCATAGTCAATTTAGGTCTTTGGAGCGCCCTTGTACTGGGCCTTGACTACGGGTCATCGGCTTAGGTCTTCAAGTGTGGCTATTCCAGACCACAGTGACATGTTATAGATCATAGGAGGACATATATCCTATGGTTAGTTGGTTAGGCCTCCGAAGTATGTACACCTTAGGGCTCGACGAACTATTATAGGTCTTGGGAGAAGAGAGTTATACTCCCAGGTTGTTGAGGTGGTCGTTGGCCTTAGAAGTCTATATGTTTGAGTGTAACCAGGTTCTGCTAAAATCTTTCCACCAAAATCATTATGTGTATACAGCCTTAACGCGTAAAGCCTCGGAAGGACATGTATTCTGAGTGGGAGAACATGTATCCCATAGTGTTGTGTTGTTTATGCCGTTGGTTAGACATTGGTTATACTTTTGGACTGAGATGTTAGTAGGCAAATATATTACTGGTTATTTGCTTTCATTTTATTTATTTGTTGATGTCGTTATTTCAATAGGTTTACTTCTATTTGACTCGTACCTATTTAGTTGCATATTTGTACTACTTTTCTTATGAAACACCAAGCAAGATTAGGGGCTAAAGGTCAAGCGATTCAAGGGTAGGAAATATGCTCACTTGAGGTAGGTTGTCAGGATATTGTATTTATTCCTATTACGTTCTTTGGTCAGATATAGGTCATTGACTGAGATTATTTTTATTTGATATTGTAAAATAATTCTATGGCCAAAACATGATAAGAAAGCCTAGTAGATTTGAACTCTTGTTGTCGTTGGTTTTTAATAAATTTGAAATTGGAATATGTTTTATTTGAAAATATTGTTCTTAGATATTGGATAATTTGAAAGTGATGTGCTCAAGATTGTTTCAAATTTTGGGGCATTACATTGAAAGTTTATCTTCTATTTCTTTTGTTCTGCTAGTAGATTCTTTTTTCACATTCATTTTTTTTTTTATTGTATACATTTGTCCAATCTCTTTAACTATTTTATGTAATTCTTCACCATCACTTTTTTTTCTCAAATTGTCGATATAATTCTTCAATAATTATTTATTCATATATTCCTAGATTACACCTTTTTTTTTTTGTTGGTATTCTCCATTTTCAATTTCTAATTTTCCTTCTTCCAGTAACTTAAAAAAGTTTGGTAATCCAGGATTAGATTGTCATAAAATTCTAGTTCTTCATTATTTTCTAATTCGTCTTATCAAGTTCATTATTAAATTATTCATCTAATCCAAATTACCCAAAATGTCCTATTATTTCCTGATTCCTTAAGGTTCTTTCGTATTTATACCTATAAAAACTTAAATTAATATTATTTCTTTTGTATAAAATGATTTATTTATTTAATTTAAAAATTTTATTTTAATCGATTATACTTCCTAGATGTCGGGTTTCATTTATGATTTCTAATTTATTATTATTTAATATGGCTTCTAGTAACATTAATATCCTATTATTTTGGCGCACCATAATTTTTATTTCATCAACGTATTTATTTGATCAGGAATTATAATAATCGCTGTTCATTTCAAATTGTTTTATTTTCTCAATAATTTTTTCTATTATATCCATATTTATTTTTGACCAAATTATTGTTCTAATATATATTTTAGAGTTAGGCGTATATATTATAAGTAGCCCAGCAATAGTAGCTTTTAGTTCTATTATTTTTTTTTAACACTTTGTTTTGTATTTTTTTCAGTTGTTTTAACTTTTTGTACTAATAGTCTATTTTGTGTTTGTAATTTTATGACTTTGTATTTTAAAGTATCGCTTTCTATCAATTTAATTCTTATTTCTAACAATACATCTATGATGTAATCATTGTGTCATGAAGTGCTATGTTGATTTTCATGAGAAGATCAATGGACGTAGTGAGTGAATTTTCTCCTCGATTACTATTATAAATACACTTATAATATTCTAGCAAATTATTCATACAATTTATATTGTATATATGACATTTCTATCTAAATGGAAATCAACGTATGTTAATAAAAATAGTGCGAATGCATTTTTATTGTCTATATTTCTGTTAATATATGTAAAGCAAAATTCTTTTGTATTTTAAATATATTTGACCAGCTCTTATTTGTCGACATAGTTCTCCATATCCCAATGGAAAATGCCAAGCAAACTTTCCAGTATCTTCTTATTCGTTTTTATTCTATAGTTATCAAAACTTTTAATAATTGTTTTTTGGCTTGACTAATTATATCATGGATTATTTAGCTTCTTAAGTCTTTCTAAATAATCATCGATGTCACACCTCTTATGCCAGATTAACGAACGGAATTAGATGTATTACTTATGTTATAATTTTTTAGTACCCTTTTTTGAAGTATATTGGTATTTTATTACTTTTTATAAGCTTTTGGATCTAGGATGTAAAATTTTTAAGTCTTTTGGACCTAGGGTGTATATATTCTTTATTGGGTCGCTTTAATTTGGTTACTTTTGACAGAAAATTTTAGTTCAGTACCAACTCAGTACTCTTGCTCTGTAGGGCGTCGTACAAAAAAAAAAATTGAATTAAGCTGAGAGCTAAAATATAATAAATAAAATTAAAATTTTATAATAAAAATTATAAAAATATTTTTATAATTATATATAAAAAAAATCTATTTCTGTAATTTATATTTTATATTTTATTCGACACCAATTTAATTGAATCAAACATCCCTTTCCCTGTTCTGTATGTATAGTATTATCCTTGATGGATGACAAGATCGATTACAGTAGCACAGACGTGAGATAAAAAGTCTCTGTTTAATCTTCAAGAAAATAAGTAAATCATGGGTGTTATAAATAATTGAAATTTGCTCCTGAAATAAAATTACTATGCATGATGTAAAGCTGATACAAGTATAGTATCATTATTTATTTTAAATTGCTTTGTTGTTTTCCAACTTTACTTATAAATTGAGCATTCTTTCGTTGGTGTAAGTATGGAGAAAATAAAGAAATAAGTATGGAGAAAATAAAGAAATAAATCTAGTATAAGAGAGAAAATAAAGAGAGAAAAGCAAAGTTATACTACAAATATTTTACTTCTTTATAACCCAAATTTTTATATATAAAATAAAAACATACCGGTTCTGCCGAGGACTAAGCTCAAGTTTAACTCTCTAATTAAACTTGAGGCTGGATCACGTAATTCTCGTGTCTCTATTAAATTTTAATGCTATTTCTTATTTTGTATTATCATATAATTTTACAACAATCGAAACAGGTTTATGCATTTGAAAATATAAAATTAAGATTGAGTTACTAAGAAAATCCAATTTTTACATTATATGATATGGACCGTATTCACAATCCAAGCTAAAAACCAAACCAAAACCAAAACCCAATTATTAAATTTACAATTGGAACCAAATCCAAATCAAACTTATTATTAATCCAATCCTAAATCAATTCAAATATACGTAGTTTGGATTTATTTTAGAATGAGATCCTCAAATCAATCCAATTTACATCTATACTCGTAAGGCATAAATTCCACATGTAAACATGCATATAGGTCATGCAACCAACACGCCTGTTTCTGTATGAAAGTTTGTAAACTAGTTGTGTAAGCAAATTAATCTCCATCATGCACACCATATTATGACAAGTTTGGGTGGACAAATTTTCAAGCCTGATAAAGCTCCATTGTCACTACTAGCTGAGGCAGTAAACAGAACAATGTTCAGCTCCATTGCCTAAACAGTTACATGGCTTTCTTAAACCCAGAAGTCTAAAGGCATTTTCCAGATTAAACTTCTACATGCACATGCTCAATAGTAAGAAATCGTATACAATGTAATACACAGGCACACAAGAAGGGCAAAAATTAAAAAATGCAAAGAAAAATGTCGGACATACAAAATTATGTCTGATCACATTGACATGGCAATAGTAGTTCTGCAATTTTGAGGCATTTCTTGAGCGCTTCTTTCGAAATGAGTGGATGAATTGTTTGTCAAATAGATTATGCACATGCTCGCATACATAATTTTGTATGCCAAGTAGTACTATTCATATAAACATAGACATCTAATAAGTAGCCTCTTACAAAAATTATTGCTTCACAACTTGTAACATAAATTGAACAAGTTTCCTGGATCATTGTGCAGCCTGAAGCCATGCATGAGATACAGACAGGCCGATTTAAAGAGAGAGAGAATAAAAACTGATCCACAGTTGAGGGCCTTGAGGTAGCCGATGGCATGTCATAATTTGATATGATCAAGATCATGCATAACAATTTGCAGGTGATAAACAAAAAAAGAGAAAAACTAGTTACTAACAAAACTAAAGTACATAGCTACTCATCTTTCTATTTCGTCTACTATCGAACACCTTTGCAATGAAACAGCAACTTCATATTCAGCTGCTATGGGGGGAAGCATGGGACTGCTCTATAAGCAACTCGATTTTCTGGTCGGGAAGAAGTTAATAGTTACTAACACATAACACCAAAAAGAAATGCCACATACAGGAGGCAAACCAAAAACTTAACTCAGCATAAAGGTACATTTTAGCCAATTTGATTAATTTTTTGAGAAAAATAAATAGAATCATGAAAAAGAGAAACAAAAATAAAAAATAATTAACAACCCTTGGTTACACATATATTGTCCCTCTTATGGTCTTATTTGACTCTAGCTTCATTCTACCACTTTTAATTGAACCCATTTTCCCAAACAGAAGTAGCACAATCAATTATTTAAAAATAAAAAATAAAAACTGAAACTTACAACCATTCATAATCTAATTTCCCGCTTGATAATTTAAATGTTCTCCTTGTGTGCATTTGTAATTTTGAGTTCAATTGAAAAAATTTTCAAGATCAATAAATTTGGACTTCAAATTCAAATTTTCAAAAATACCAAAACTTTTATCCACAAGATGTATTAGTTGTCAATTGTCATATAAAAGAAGCGGAAAGTCCATACCTTGACTGATTTGTTAACTTCTTCCAATTTATGTAGGAATAAATCTGCAGGAACAACACCCCTGTGCTCAACTGAAGCATGGCGTGGGGAACTTCCAAGCTGCATGGTAAAGAAGCAATGCCATACATATAGTTTTTAGAGATATACGTAATCAAAAGTGCGAAATAGTCCAATTTCCAAATGATTATCAGCCGACTTAGAAGACAAAATGATTACTTTGGAGCCACAAAATGTCGAAGTATCAGTGAAACCATGTATCGAGTGAGAATGGCACAAGACGACTCTTCTATTTTTTACGACCTTTTATTCATGTAGATAACTTCTCACTCAAATTAGTTATACTTATTATTCTCAAGTTAAAGAAATCACATCATCGGGATAAATGTGCAGTATATTTATTTCATAAAATGTAATTTGGTAGCTGACTCTCTCACCTAGAAATTCCCCTAAAGTATCTAATTTATTTTCTGCCCATGGTCTCATTAAATTTGGAGAAGGTTGTGAACCACATGCACAAATCAAGAAGCAGATCAAGGTGAAACACTGCAAGTCTGCAAGTCAGCAAACCAGAAGACGAGAGCTGAGAAAGAAAGCCTTTTTTTTCCCTCTCCAAATATCCATATTGACATATTTCTGAGTTGAATTGGAGAAATTCCTTTTAACATCCATCAGTAGTGTGCTGCTTATATCCTAAATTTGCTCACCACCTAATGTGGCAACAACAATATCACAATCTCAACTGCCTACAACCATCCACCACTCTCTCATCCAACCACTCTTTTTAATAGCCTGCAACCATCCACCATTCTCTCATGTTTCTATTAATTTTACTAGCAATCTTCCATTCCCGTATCAAGATAGCAATCATGATTATCAAGCACGTGCTCTTAAATCAGCTTATTAGGCACTTTAACCTAGGGAAACTAAATCAATGTCACATGTAGATACCAATAAGATATAGACACAAGTTTTATCAGACAACAAACCCTCCTACTTCACATCTAGAGTGCTATTCACTAATGGAACTTTTACAAGTATAAGTCAATCAATACAATATCTTGCACACTACGTAAGAACTGTCCTATTACTGAACCACTGATACTCCATCATCAGCTTCCTCCTACAGCTTTCCCAACTGTATCTATACACAAACAGAAACAGAAGAGCTGTTAAGGATATCTCAAGCAACCAAAACGTTTTGAAACTCAATCCTGGGTTGGAGACTATGGGGGTAGGCCCTTTACTTTGTCAACAAAAAAAGAAGAGAAAACAAGGGATAGCATGCATATGAATGAATGGCTATGGATAAGCACCTCAACTGATTTTTCGCTAGAATAACAGATTTTGCAAAAGATACTCTCGAAGCTCATGAACATCTCTACGTTCACAAATGTATATAAGACAGCAAGAAAAACACAGAGAACAGACTGAAAGTCTCAATAGCAAGAAACTGAGAGAGCCTGCAAAAGAAATAAATTTACAGAGTGAGAGTGTGGCGTAAAACTGGCAGCTTCTTTTACACCACCCTGTTGGTTATATACAACTCTACACTATTTAACAAAGATCCAGCAAACCCGCTGCTTTGATGCTGTCCAGTGATTCAGTGAGGGAAATACAGATCAAAGAATGTTTTGCTACTCAAAAATCAATACTGAAATAGTATATACCCCTCATGGTTCAATGGCTCTAACTATAGAAAACTGATTCCCAGAATCTTTTAAATCCTATATGGAGGATTTTGTTATTATCCTTTACAATATTCTATTCAGTGGCCGTAACAGTGCGAGCGTGAGACCTATGCAGTCACAATATGCCCTAGACATTAGCAGCATTTATGACACTAAAAAACCAAAACCTCTTTAAACTTATATAGATAATAAAAAAAATGAAAAAAAAAAGCAGCAATTCCTTGTACAAGCATCCAGTAGCATGGTTCCCGAGACACAGTTGTCTAGGAACTATGTAAATGCATTATTTAATAGATTGGGTAAGTTAAAATTTTGCTTCAACTCTGTTCTGAACGATAAAATTAAGGAATTATCTGCAAGAGGCAACAACTACGGAATAGCCCTAGAGAAAGAAATGATACAAGTCTATGATTAATCTCATAAATCATCAAGTACTCTATTCATATATTTAAGAAACGAATTTGCGATTGTTTATGGCACACAAAGTTCAAGCAGCTGCTTGGGTGCTTTCCAATGGTGTTTGGTCCGTATTTAAGCAGGAGCGAGAAGTCCACAAAGACAAGGAGTGTGGATGCAGTTTAAATGATAAAATAAGTGAAAATAAGCAACAAAAGAAACCCCACATGAAAACATACCTTCATTAGGAACTGCAATAACTGACAAGAAAGTGATTACCAGGCAAATAAGCATATTCTATTAAATCTAGAACAATTGTACCCAAACAAAACTTAAGTAAATTGAGATGGAGACAGAGACAGACAGAGACAAAAGTTAAAAAATAATCCACCACAAGGTATAAGATTTTGCTATGAAACACTGAGAGGTTACAAACCAATGATCCCAATAAAATGAGCAATAAAATAACTAAGGCTTTCATCACCAACATTCTCACATAAAAATTCCTAAAGATTTGAGAGAATGAGAACACAGAGAGACAAAGGGGAAAATAAATTTATGTAACTCAACAATCATGCATGCATCCTGCAGTCGGTAGAAGTTATAGTCCGGATAGGCGGCTGTGTAATGATCCAGAAACAATGCATATATACTTAATGCAATGTAACCTTTGCAGAAAAAGCAAACCAATTACTGATATAGAACTCTTCATACACTGACAACATTCAGTGAACTAAGAGAATTACCAAAGAAAAACAAACGTCACATGAGCTTCTTAATATCCACAGTAAGCAATTGTGTGCAAGATGCAACAAATATGAGATGAAAAGACAAATACATCCATTATTACCTTTGAAGTTTTTACTGGTGATCTCAAAATGGCTGGCCCATCACTGAAAGATCCCACCCGCACCATACTTTCTCCTTCACTAATTTGGCCAGTGTGTTTCCAACTTCTACCGAACTCTTGTATGGCTTTGGCAGCTTCAGCAACAATGATCTGTACAAGATTCAAAGAACCATTCAAATAGCTTATTGACCCTTGTCTTCCGGCAATAGCAGAAGTTATAGCTCATATAAATCAAAAATTACTGAAATAAACTAGGAAGGACATAATAACTTTTGTGGTCTAACACTGGATATGGCCTCGATCCGGTTGTTAGGAGGCAAATGATCCATGTAAACTACATGTCAGGTTGGAAAAAAGGCTTAATTATGTGGATTCGTACGTCGATCAATAGTTAACTAATAAAATAACATGTAAAACAAATATGATGGCAATCGTCGTTATGGGAAAGTTTATTCCCGAAGATTTAAAAATACTTAGTATTTATTTGATTTTATTTTATATTTTAGTATTTAGGAAACTTTAATCTTATTATTCGTTGTCTCCTTTTTTTCATTAGTTGTTATTTCCTTTTATGTTTTGGCTTTTCCCTATAAATAAAGGGACCAAACAGACTAATGGTTCACTTTTGATGATTGAATTGAATATTAAGAATATTATTTGCCCCTCTCTCTTCTTCTCTTATTTCCTTTCTTTTCTCTAAATTCCCTCTTCTCTTTCTGTAATATTTTTGAGTTCATTGTTGATTAATTCTCGTATTCAGTTCTACATCAATTTGGTATCAGAGCTTAAACCCAATCCATTGATTTCTTGATTATTTCAATTTTTATTATAAACAAAGGAAACAATGGGAGGATGAATGGAAGCGCACTAGCATCTTTTGCACCTTCATTAAGATGAGTAATAGAGTGTGTCAAGTAGTCATTGATGGAGGTAGTACTATGAATGTCGTATCTCAAGTCCCTTCTCCCTAAATTGAATCTGACACCTCAAACTCACCCTCAACCTTTTCGAGTTGCTTGGGTCTATAAGACTTCCTTACCTGTCACGGAGATGTTTGGTTCCTCTAACCCTAGGTGACTACTCTGGGAGCATTTGGTGTGATGTTTTTCCCATGGATGTGGCTCATGTGCTATTAGGTCGTCCTTGGTTGTATGATAGAGATGTGGTCCATTTTGGTCGAGCGAATTCGTATATGTTTCAATTCAATGGCAAGACTATTAAGCTCAACCCTGCTAAGTCTAGTCGTGACTAAACTTTAGAGCTGAAATCATCTCCTAAGCATAAGATACAAATCTTAGGTAAACCGAAGTTTGAGGCTACTGGCAATTCATCAGGTTATATGTTAGCTTTAGTCACCAAGGCTATCTCCCCTGTTGAGTCGAACCCTATAGTTGACCTTCCTCCCGAAATGTCCAGATTGTTAAGCGAGTTTTGTGATGTCACTCCCGATGAGTTACCCGATGCCTTGCCTCCCATGAGAGAGATTCGGCATGCTATACACTTAGTCCCAGGATTTCAACTGCCTAACCTCCCTAACAATCGTATGAATCCCAAGCGTATTGAATTGAATAGGCAGGTAGAAGAACTATTACAAATGGGTTTTATTAGGGATAGTCTTAGCACGTGTGCGGTACCAGCTTTATTGACCCCTAAGAAGGATGGGTCTTGGAGAATGTGCATTGATAGTCAAGCTATTAATAAGATCATCGTTAAATATAGGTTCCCCATACCTCGACTTGACGATTTGTTAGATCAGATGGCCAGTTCCCAATGGTTTTCAAAACTAGACTTGCGCAGTGGGTAACACCAAATTCGTATTGGGCCCTGTGATGAGTGGAAAATAGCCTTTAAAACCCAAAACGGTTTGTATGAGTGGTAGGTAATGCCTTTCGGATTGTCCAATGCCCTTAGTACCTTTATGCGAGTTTATAACCCAGATTCTACGTCCTTTTATCAGAAATTTTTGGTGGTCTATTTTAATGATATTCTAATCTATAGTCAGTCCCAAGAAGAACATTTGGGTCACCTTAGTCAAGTTCTAGAGACACTCCGCATTGCCAAGTTGTATGCCAACCTTAAGAAGTGTTCTTTATATAACCGCAAGTGCTTTTCTTAAGATTCATCATATCTGCACAGGGTATTTCAGCAGACCCTAAGAAGATTTGAGCTATTCGAAAGTGGCCTCAGCCTACGACACTTACCCAGGCTCGTAGTTTCCATGGTTTAGCCACCTTCTATAGGTGATTTATTAAGGGTTTTAGCACCATCACTGCTCCCATTACTAATACCTTGAAAAAAGGAGAGTTCAAATAGACCAATGCTACTACCAGATCTTTTGAGGAAATTAAGAGGCCCTAGTTTTGGGTCACCCTGATTTTGCTAAGGTCTTTGAGATTGCTTGTGATGCTTCTAGCGTAGGTATAGGAGGCGTCTTAAGTCAAGAAGGGAACCCTATTGCGAACTTTAGCGAGAAACTTAATGAGGCCAAACAAATTTATTCCACTTATAATGAGTTTTATGCTATCGTGCGAGCCTTAGGTCATTGGCGGTTCCACTAATTGCCTCAGGAATTCGTCTTGTACTCTGACCATAAGGCTTTAAAGTACCTTAATTCTCAAAAAATTAAACCCCAGGCACGCCACTTAGGTTGAGTTTCTCCAGGACTATACTTTTGTTCTTAATCATCGTGTTGGTAGCGAGAACAGGCATGCTGATGCCCTTAGTCGTGTTATTTCCATCTCACAGTCTGTTAGTATCGATGTTGTAGGTTTCAAAAGGCTGAAGGACGAATATGCTACTTGTCCAAATTTTGGGATTATCTTCGAGGAGGTTCATAATGGCAATCGTTGTGAGTATGTGGACTTCTTTATTCACGATGGTTACTTATTCCAAGCTTCTAAGCTTTGCATTCCTCGCACTTTCTTCCGTGACTTTTAGTTCGGGAGTTACATGGGGACGACTTTCGGGACATTTTTGTCGCGACAAAACCATTGCCTTAGTCGAAGATAGGTTCTACTGGCCTTCGCTCAAAAGGGATGTTGCTCATATTGTCTCACAATGTCGCACATGCCAATTGGCGAAAGCCAAGAAGCGCAACACGGGATTATACATGCCTTTGCCTATCCCTCACGAACCGTGGAAAGACGTTAGTATGGATTTTGTCCTCGGTCTACCTAAAACGACTCGAGGTCATGATTCTATATCAGTTGTAGATATGTTTTCTAAGATGCCGCATTTTATTCCGTGTACTAAGACTGTGGATAATTCACATGTTGCGAAGCTGTTCTTTTGCAAGATTGTCAGTCTCCACGGGTTACCAACGTCGACAGTGTCTGACCGCGATGTCAAGTTCATCAGTTACTTTTGGAAGACATTTTGGAAGTTGTTTGACACAACTCTAAAGTTTTTCTCCACATTCTGCCCTATGGGCAGACAGAGGTGGTTAATCGCAGTTTAGGGGATATGCTTTGTTGTATAATTGGTGATAAGCTTGGGACTTGGGATTTGGTTTTACCTACGGCCAAGTTTGCGAATAATAGTTCCGTCAACTGCTCTACCGGTTAGAGTCCCTTTGAGATTGTGCATGGGTATGTCCTGCGCCAACATGTTGACTTGGTTCCCTTGCCTATCGATGCTCGTTCCTCCACTTCGGCCGATACGTTTGCTAATCATATTCGTGATCTTCATGGCGACTTTCAGAGACAAATTAATATGAATAATGCATCTTACAAATTTGCTTCTGATGTGCATCATAGGAAAGTTGATTTTAAAGAAGATGATTTTGTTATGGTTCGTGTGCATTCCGAGCGTTTTCTAAAAAACTATTTTAAAAAGCTACATGGTCACGCCATGGGCCCTTTTCGTATCTTACGTAATTTGGACCGAATGCATATTTACTTGAATTACCTGCACATATAGATATTAGTCCCATTTCAATGTTGAGGATCTGTTTCATTTCCGAGGCACTTTCGAGTCTCTACTTTTGTCCCCTGATCTTTCTGCAGGTGCCGGTCCTTCGCTACCCATTCCCGCCTCTATTCCCTACCTTCCACCCATTTTTCCTTCCCGTGATGGTATCTCTGCTATGATTGATGTTGAGGATGTATACTCTAGTGATGGTGGGTTTCGCAGCAACCTCATTTGTTGCAAGGATCGTCCAGTCATTGATGCTACATGGATTACCGAGACCGAGTTTCGCTAGTTGGATTTTGCTCTTTTGGACTACTCTCTAGAGGAGAGTTCTTTTAAGCCGGGGAGAAACGATGGAGATCGTTGTTATGGAAAAGTGTATTCATGAAGATTTAAAAATATTTAGTATTTATTTGATTTGATTTTATATTTTAACATTTAGGATACTTCCATCTTATTATTAGTTGTGTTATTTTCTTTTATGTTTTGGCTTTTCCCTATAAATAAAGGGGCCAAACACACTGATTGTTCACTTTTGATTATTGAATTGAATATTGAGAATATTGTTTGACCTCCTCTCTTCTTCTCTTCTTTCTCATCTTTTCTCTAATTCCCTTCTTCTCTTTCTCTATATTTATGGATTTACTGTTAATTAAGTCTCTGTATTCAGTTCTATATTAAGATACAGATCTAATTTTCATGTGTGGGCTTGCTAATACAATCTATGTTAATGTTTCAGGGACTGGATCTATCTTCTCAAGTAACTTGGCAAGCTCGACACCTGCGTCCATCATTTCAGCCATGCCTACTTCCATTATTTCTGTCAAAACATTTACACTTGCAGAGCTTGAGAAGGCAACACAGGATTTTAGCTCAGTAATGGTTTTGGGTGAAGGTGGATTTGGACGTGTTTATCATGGGTTGCTGGAAGATGATAATGAAGTTGCAGTGAAATTACTTACGAGGGATAATCAGAACGGAAGTCGTGAGTTTGTGGCAGAAGTTGAGTTGCTGAGCCGTTTGCATCACCGTAATCTAGTGAAACTGGTCGGTTTTTGTGTTGAAAATCACATACGCTGCTTGGTTTATGACCTTGTTCCAAATGGCAGTGTGGAATCCCATCTGCATGGTAAAATTTCCTCTCGGATTTTTTTGCGATAAGTTGTTTATTACCATTATATTTGATGAAGTAAGTAGTAGTATGGGTAAAGTGTGGAAATATAATTATTGAATAATTTTTGTGTGGATTTGATTGTACAATGTGGTTTACGCGGAATGTGGAATAGTTAACAATGAATTGTATTTTGACCATTGCAATTTACAGAATTGTACTTTACTGTAAGATCTTAGTTATACTATCACAGTTACGCAATTGTAGGTTCCAAGTTCCAAGTTTTGTGGGATACAAAATCTCGCCCGAGTCTTAGTTTCTGGTCTGGTTCTTTTCCAAATAAACGAATATACTGCAAGTTCCATTTGGTTACATTTTATCTAATTCTGTCTTCTGGAATTTATCAGAGAACTCTCAAAATGATGCCCTAGTTTCAGCAACTCATTTGTTTGACATTATGATACAGAGAAAATATTTAGTTGATTTCTAAATTTATTGCACTTTTTTTCGTATATGTGTGTTACAGGTGCTGACAAGGAAAAAGGTTTTCTTGATTGGGATAAGCGCTTAAAGATTGCGCTTGGTGCAGCAAGAGGATTGGCTTATCTTCATGAAGATTCTACCCCTCGTGTTATCCACAGAGACTTCAAGGCCAGTAATGTTCTATTAGAAGATGATTTTACCCCTAGAGTTTCAGATTTTGGGTTAGCGAGGGAAGCAACGGAAGGAAGTCAACATATTTCTACTCGGGTCATGGGTACTTTTGGGTATGTGCTACAAAATCTTCTCAACTCCTGAAAGTCTTTATCATCTTTGTTGATACTAGTTATCTATTCAGTAAATCAGAACCAAATAATGCAAGTCCTTGATTCTGATTGACAAATCTAGAAAGATAACCATATACAATTTTGCAATTTTGTGATGGCACTCGCATTATCTTAGTGACCAGGGGGGTAATGAACAATTTTGCAGTTTTTCAGAATTTTGAAAAGTCATTTTTTAGCTTGATCATGAGAATTCATATTATATGATTATCTCGAAATGCTTCAAACAGTATGCAAGACTATAATGGGGCTTTCTTTGGTTGCAACTTCCATGTAAACATATATACTTTTCTTGAAGTATAAAAAACACCGCAATAACTACTCCCTATACAAACAGTGTTGTGTGATTTCGTCAATGCTTGTATAATATTGATTTTGTCACTTTGTACTTGCAAGAAGCAAAAACTATTGAAATATGAACAATTTGGGCTTGTGAAATAACTATTAGTTATAAGCAAAACCAATTAATACTTAAATAAATAGAGTGACAAACTAATATTTTAAATTAGAGCCAGTCAAGGCTTGAGTATATATTTATTTCTTGTGTGCCATAACTTTCATAAGACTTGTTTTCTTACTGATAATACTGCTAGTTATTTCATGTAGCGACTTTGTACTGAAAATCTTTAAAGTTGCTTCTTAGATCGAGTTATTATTGGGAATTGCAGGTACGTTGCCCCTGAATATGCAATGACAGGACATCTACTTGTTAAAAGTGATGTTTACAGTTATGGGGTTGTTCTTTTGGAGCTTCTCTCCGGGAAGAAACCGGTGGACATGTCTCAACCTCCAGGACAAGAGAACCTCGTGACATGTGCCCGCCCATTGCTTACTAATAGAGAAGGAATTGAACAACTTGTTGATCCTTCATTGGCAGGAGCCTATAACTTTGATGACGTGGCTAGGGTGGCAGCCATTGCTTCCATGTGTGTGAACCCGGAGGTGACTCTAAGGCCATTCATGGGTGAAGTTGTGCAGGCGTTAAAACTCGTATACAACGACAAAGACGTAACTTGCATAGATTTGTATTGTCAGAAAGATTCTTCTGCCCGGGACTCAGATTTTAGGTCCGATTTTGTTCCTTCAGATAGTAGTTGGTGGAATGCTGGCTTAAATCAAGGGCCTGCTTCTCCTTTCTTAACCATGGATTATAGTTCAGGTCCACTTGAAGAGACGGAAAAACAAGTGTTTTCAGATTCGAGTTTTCGAGGGGGAGGAGGGTTTTTGCCTATAAAGCATGGCAACAGGTCCGGTCCTTTGAGAACAATTCGGAGCAAAGCGTATCCTTATAGGTTGAAAGGGAGTATGAGTGAACATGGTGGGCTTCTCCCCAAACGTGCTTGGAATGACAATGGCAGGTTTGAGTCCCCGCTTTAGAGTGTTTTAGAAAAGTACGTTTTGAGTTCCCGATTTCAAGTGTTCCTAAAATGTACAGTTGTGGAAGACCATGGAATTTAGAAGTTGGTCAATAGGTTCAGAATTTAAAATAGGAGTTTGATTGTTGTGGTCCTATATTAAAGGAGGAGATTTGGCTTCTAATTTTGATGAATTAAATCCTGATTATACAAAAGGGTATGTGAGCAGGAAAACTATTTCGAATACAAGAGGATATTAAAGCCAAATATCTATTTTGTATATGCTGAATGACTTTCTTTCAGTCATTTGCTGGTTTTATCCGAGTGTTCTTTTTTCACCTTTGGGGCATCTATGACTGTCATGTAGGGGTGTAAACGAGCTGAGCTAAGCCAAGCCGAGCTGAGCTTGGTGTTTTTCAGATATGTTACCGAGCTCGAGCTCGAGCTCGAGCTCGAGTTTGACTCTGCACGAGCCTAAACCATCAAACTCCAGCTCCTGCTCTTTTTTAGTATTGAAAGATCGAACTTGCCAGCGAGCCAACTTTTTTAGTAATAATCAAAACTTATGCTGGGTTATATCTAGTGAAGTCCTACCTTTGGGGCCAATTATTGTTATTTTTTTCTGTAGGCCCACCTTTAAGTTCAACTAATTATAATTCTATTGAATCAATTAAGACTACTTAGTTGTCCAAGAGAGCTTTTAAATAAATAAGGAAAACTTAAATCTCCTTGTTACCATTCGATGCAGAAAAATTATGTTGTTTACTAATTGCATGGACAAAAAAGTTGAACCACCTTTTATTTTCTCTCTTTTCTAACATTATACATACTTACATATACATGTATTTAATTATTTGATGAATATATATAGACGAGTCAAACTATCAAGCAGACGAGCTGAGCTGCACGCAATTCTTGTTCGGTTTATTTACTAAATGAGCATCAAAATGAAACTCCTGCTCAATTCTTTTTTTCAAACGATTTAAGCACGAGTTGAACTCTTAATGAGCTGCTCTCAAGTCACTTTCGAATAGTTCTATTTATTTACTTCCTTACTATCATGATACTTCTAATTAGGATCAGGGTTTTAAATAACGGTGACGGTTACAGTTATGGCAATGGTGGTATTGTAACAGTTTTTGACTGTAACAGTCGTAGCGTAATGGTAGCTGCAACCGGAATTACAAATTTTTTTGTCTTGATGAAAAAAAATTTAGTGTAATGATAATGGTTATGGTAGCGGTATAGGTTGAAACTATTACATTACGGCATTACCAGTCACGACCCGAATCCCTAGAAACTCAAGGACGTGAGCTTATAAAGAAAAAGAAAGGAAAATAAAAGGAAAGAAAGGAAAGGAAAGAAAATAAAATGAACTGAAATAATTACGTCATTCACATCGCATATATTCGCCACTGCATGGCGATACTATGCACGTTCTACTGCATGATCAACAACATTTTAAATAAAAAAAACTTGCTCTAAAAGAAAGAATAAAGGTCAGCGTCAACTCCAGAAAATATATATATAACACATAATTACAAAGTAAACTTGTCTGTTTACTTGTACAATATCACAAGTTGTATGCTTGTCAAAAATATAAGAAATGGAATGTATACATAGCTTTTTCGTCTTCATACAGTAACAAGAACTTATCTATACATTTGCCCAGGCTACAATGCTATCAGAGTATGCTACATAATAAAATGCATAATAATGCGCTAATACATGTGCGCCAAAAATATATACAATAATGCCCAAGTATCTATTGATACTCTATGCATGCCTCCACACCTACAAAACCACGCGTATATCCAAAAGAGAATGGAAAAAAAAAATGAAATGTATGGTTAGCCAAGTAACTCTATAATAAAAAAAAGACTAGGTTATATGCATTATGAATGAATGCATGATCGTGATAATAATTTCATGATCATAAGTTTTGATTGTTACTAAAAAGGTTTTGATATTCCAGCTTGGCCTGCTTGATTAGGATTGATACATATTATCCTCGGATATGTAAATCAAGCAGATCAAGCTGTAATAACTTGGTTGTCATAAACTCATTTGACAAGCTGCCTTCTTGAATTTTTACCATGTGAACGCTTGTTGGATAACCCAAATAATGAGTCCCGGATTTAAGTTATCCATCATGATGCAAGAACCATTTTTTTATTATAGAGTTAACATGTGTTCTAATTGTTTTTTAAAATTAGCTTCCTAGTCTAAACCAATCTTTTTAATAAGGTAACACAATCAAGAAAATAGTAATGAAAGAGAAAGAGATGCACTTTGGACACATGATCTAGAGGTTTTTTAACAAAGGTTCCATATTTCAATATCATGACTTGGTCGACTAATACAAATGATAAAAATAGCTTATATCTATATAACAATAAAGATAATAGGTATATATAATAATTAAGGATTGGACAAAGAAGTTACTTGCATTGAAGGGAAAAAAATTATAAACTTCCTTATTTAAGAAGGCACGTATGTAGGAGTGTTCATTAGACCTAGCAAGTCTTTTCGTCCCATTTTTGGCAGGTTTGTGAGTTTGATAGAAGAAATATGAGAACCATACTCGCACTGTACACAACATATATGCGATATGGGTGGCGGTGTGTGTCTACCCACAAGATTAGTGGATTGACCAAGGAGGTAAATCGACTAATTTCCTAAAATTGGTGCATTTTAAGTTACAAGTTATGGCTTATTTTTTTAATTAATAATTTAAATTATTTTATTATATGTTGTAACATACACAATTACGCTATTGTAATATGTATTGGAGAAATAAAGAATAAATTTTTTTTAACCCAGTTTGAACAATAAAATAAAATTCATTTTAATTCAATTCATATTTAAGGCATTATATATATTTTTATAATCAATAAAGGAAATACGACTAAATCATGAAAATACTCAAATTTAAATCATAACATCACTCGTCAATTTTAATTTATCCCTTCATCAAATCTTCTTTTATTTTCTCTTATCAATCTTTGTTGCACATGGAGGTCTCAACTACACTGAGTTCGAAGGAAATCGAAAATAAGAAAATCTGCTAAGTTTTTCCTTATATTTTTATGTGTTTGTTGTAATGTCTAAGTAAGTGAGAAGTGTCATCCCTTCTACTATCATTTAACTCAACACTACAAAAGTTACAAACTGATTTATTTATTTTTCCATCTTTTGGATAAGGTAAACTAGTATTTTTCGTTCTAATCTTTAGAAACTTTTCTACCGCTATCATTTTTTACATCAGAGGTATTTTCATGAATATATATATATAAAGGAACACAACAAATCTCAAATAGGCTAAAGATTATAAATTGCAAATTTAAAAGTACCACCAAATGGAAAACGTGGAATAGAAGTTAAAGCAGCTCGGAAGAAAAGAAGTGTAGCTGAGAGATTGAATCTTAGTAAACAAAGATCAAAAAAACTTTTAAATAAATGATTTGAGACCCTGTAAGGTGTAGGTATTGAGAATTAGTAATTGATTATTGTTGGTTGTGGTAAATAAAATGGAGAGTAGTGTATTTATGTGAAAAAACCAGCCAGACTGCCTTACCGTTACAATTCAACGGCTATTAAAAATTGGGAGAGGTTAAGGACTTATCTGTACAGTAAGTCGACTTATTTGTGGGTCTGCGGGATGGGTCTATGAGGCGGTTCTGTGGGGTGGGACGTAAGTTTGCTTCTCAACCTATACCCACCCTATAACTACGGGTGTTGTACATGTATAGATATATTGTTGGGCTGGTGCAAATCTATCCAAGACCCCACAAAAATGTGAGTCTAATGAACAACCCTACACGTATGAGGGGAAACTCAAATAATCATCTCATTGAATATGTTCTTAGAGCACTTGCATCACGTTACTTATAAAGAATTCAATCTTAATTTTATGTAACTAAAATTAGATGATATCACTTTTTGTCATGCCCCAAATTTCCTAGAAGACTCGAAACAAGCCCCGAACCCTCTAGAAACCTTGAAGAGTGAGTGTATTCTCTTTTTAAGGTAAAAGAGAATGAAAAATATTTATTAATTTTGAAAATAAAAATAGGGAATCCACACTAATACCGCCACTTGCCAATCTCACATTCTATAAC
>MKEJ01055024.1:0-11713 GCA_001753735.1 Embelia ribes
TTTATCTACATTCACAACAAAGAGTCTGTGCGTGATGATAGCATTTTCTGGGATAACTTTACAATCCTTGCATACCTTTTTATCCATTTTTCTAGTTAGGAACAAATCAATTTGGCAAAGCATTTGCTCCGCGTCTCTCTGTCACCAAATGCTATTCTCTTTTATTAAACCATGCATTAACCAACATCAAGTCATAAACTATAGCAAATTTCAAAATAACATCTCAACATTATGTATGCATCCAAAAACAAATCTTCCATGCACACCATCAAAAGGGCTTTCACCCATGTCCTTTTAAGTCCCTCCAAATGAACTTCTCTCTAGAGGGTATTCCTTGTACTTTGTCTAAATTATCCCAATTTTTTTTCTTATTAGTCTCATCTAGGCTTACTTGAATTGCGTAAACACTAAAAACATTTATAATCTCCTCCTCAATTAAAAGCTTAATAAGCAAAGTTCGATCACCCATTCATCTCACATTGAAAAAATCTATTTCTGAACTCTTAGAAATAATTATTCCAACCCCATTTATATTCTTACCCTTACCCATTTACCACAACTTATAACCCCACGACGCTATCCATCTGGTTTTCACACCCATCCATTTAGTCTCCTATAGACACAATATACTTATTCTCCTTCTATACATCACTTCTTCAATCTCAACTAGCCACATAGTCAAACACCAAATGTTCCAATATGCAAGGCAAACCCTATTCTCATGGACTAACTTTTTTACATGTGCCCGTCCATTCAAATGCAAGAACCATTGTCCATTTTTCGCCACCCCGGAGAGTCAAATGTAACGCACCATTTCAAGGGAACGCTTTAGCTTGCACCATTGCCAATTTAACACTACACCTAGAGTCTGATGTTGCGTGTTGCAAAAGGAATGCCCAAACCCTTCACAATTTAACCACCCTCAGATCCAATGTAGCATGTCAACAGTTAGGGAACACCCACAACGAAATTTTTATTTGATTCTATTTTATGTGGTGTGACTATTTTTTATAGCTGGCGTCAACCTACCACAACCTGCCTCCATCCTGATGCGGGACAGGGTACATAAAACTTTAGTGACAATATCCTTATCTTTATCAAAACAATAGTGGCAATAGCCTTATCTTTATCCTCCCAAGAAATTGAAGTGCAACCCACAAGAGTTTTATCAGTGAAAGCATTACTAGACTTCTTTTTTATTCGAATGTCAATGAAGGTGCTCAATAATGACAAATGTTCCTACTTGGTAAGCTATATTGTGCACAACTTTAATCGCTTGAAACAATTTTAATTTTTGTTTAAACTAAAAAAAACCAAAATTTTAGGAATCACCCATCTTCATTTCCTTGATATTTCGTTAGGGAAAAAATTATAAATCACTCAAAACACACATGTTGCAGAAAATGCAAAACCAGTACATCAACTTGCTACACCAAAAAACTAATCCCACACACATATATATACACCATATCAAAGTACAAGTATGTGTATTGTGTTCCACCTTTTTGCAGCTGATATCGTCAAAAGAAACATAGACCCATATTTCTTTTCTACCTAGACTAGTCTATAAAGCAAATCCTTTTTCTTTTTTACCGTAACGACCAATAATGCTTTTCTACCTAAACATGATGATAGTCTTACCACCAAAACTGGATAGTTCATTTTCTTCAAGTTCCTTATTAGTATGCAAGTTCAAGAGCATGCCCTTTAACGAGAGTGGACAAAGAAATTCAAACTAGTCTTCTACCCCATTCTACGATGAATTTGCCAGTTAACCGGAAGAGATGAATTTTGGGGCATTGAGGGAATGCATTCTAAAAAAATGCTTCTCTGCGCATGGTTCCCGTGAATTATATAAGATGAATGCTTCTCTTCCTTGACCAAACCAAACCCTCCATCTCCGTCTCTCATTCCCTCCCAACCCGATTGCCATTGACTCATTGATACCTGATACCAGTATGTTCTCCCATCCTTGGTCATTTTTTTGCTCTATAGGGAATAGCTATTGTCACGACTGTGAACAACCAAACAAGAAGCATATCATACGTTAACTTGTCAACATTTTAATCCATGCTTTCTCACATCAAAACTGCATGAAACATTCAAATCTATTACTTTCGAATCTCAGTAAAAGATCTACGGGTTAATATCTAGATTGTGTAATTAGACAGATGACATTAAAAAAGCAACAAGGATGTTCTGTTACGACCAACAGGTAAAAGGTTTGAACGCTAAAACAACCAAGCATGACTAAACTCCGAAATCCGGGAGTCTTTTGCACCGATTTCCCCTAGTTTTAAGTACAATTTATTTGTGTAGAATGTTCAGACATGAACATATTTCAGCCTATTTGCCTTTTTGTATAACTATGCAACTTCTGCAAAAAAGATATAACTTCACAAAATTCAGAATTTGTGATATTAACTACTTTATTTAATAAGTCAGAACAAATCTGATTTGGAACGAATGATCCCAATTGGGAATCGTTCTTGAACCCAATCACTCGTAGAAGCAATCCCAGTGTTGAAAGTAGAATCTTCGGTACCTGGATTTCCATAAGGTAATTTTGAATACCTTATTTAGTTTATTTATTTCTTAGTTGGAGTAGGCCCAATAGGGTTCTTTGAAGGCATGCATACAAGAGTACCACCACATTGCATACAAGAGCACCTCGTATGCATATCGTGTAACGCTATTTTAAATGCTAAAATGGTTCCCCAAAAAAAAATTTTGCCCTAATTTATTCATTAGCCCTTATTTCTTCTCTACCTAAAACTTGCCTATAAAAAAATCCTATTTTGTTTATCATAATAAGGAGTCTTTGTAAATGTCTTTCACCACAAGAACAACAGTTCCTTTTTATTGGCATGCTAATTCATCCATCAACAATTATAAACACAGAAATTCAAACCAATACTCCCCCACCCCAATTCCTAGTTCAGTTAGTCAGTTAATCAAAAGAGATGATCCTTGGAGCATTCTGGAAACATTTTCGAACAATTGCCCATATGCAAGTGTTTATCTTGAATTAGATAAGATAAATGCATCTCTTCATTGACTAAACCAAAACCTCCGTCTCCAACTCTATCACTGATCATCGACACTTTGATATCCAATCTCGGTATGTCCCTCTCATTCTAAGTACTTTTTTCGTTCTACAGGGAATATCTATTACAACCACAAGTAACTGTGAACAACCAAACAAGAATAACCTCATCAAACTTGAAACTTGTCAATATTGAAAACCGTGATTTCTCACATCTAAATTATATGAAACCTTTAAATCTGTTACTACAGAATCTCAATCAAAGTTCCAGAGAGTAATTTCTAGACAAAAAGAGTTAACCTCTATAACTTGCAAATTGGTCATTGACAAAGGGAAGCACCATGAAAGTGGTCTCTATGTCTGCTATAGTTAAGACTAAACCTTAAGATAGAAGCACACCCCTGGCATTTTAGGGAGGACTGGCTCCCAAAAAGAAAAAGACTGCCTACCACGCTTGCTTGAAAACACCTGAATTGATCTCTAACAATAAGAAATAATTCATTCTTCTAATTGCTTTTTTGTGATTCCCTAACAAAAAAAAAAAGGTTTCTTCATAAAAAGACCTTAAAAGCAATTTTTTGTGGACTCTAATGTATGCTTTTAGAAATATGGCCTTGAAGAAGCAATAAGGTTGTTCCTTTGTGACCACAGGAAAAAGGTTTCAACACTAAAATAACGTTTCTAAAAGAGGGGACATAGTTGCATGCCTCCAATTCTAACCAAACTCCGAAATTCGGGAGCTTTGCATTGGATTCCCAAGCTTTCTGTAATATGCAAATATTATGTGAATAGGTTTTACACATGTACACACTTCAGCACATAACTTTTTAGTGTAGCCATGCAACATCCTTATAGCAGATTTAACTCAAGAATATCTACAATTGATTTATGTTCATATAGCATTATGTTCAAACCAATTCTGTATCACATATTATGTACCGCTTTAGAAAAAACCATCATGATCACTCTATTTTTAAAGTAGCATTGAATGCGTTACAGTATACACTATCATAAATAGAAAGATTACATTTTTTATTATTCTATCTAAACATGTCCAAGCCCAATAAAATTTTTAATACAAAATGTGCAAGATATAAATAGAAGATGCAGAACCAATAGAGAGAACAATAAAGAAATAAAGGAGAGGGAGAGAAAGAAGAGTGGGAGGGCAAGAGACAAACACAATTCTTTATTATTCTCAATATAAATTCTGAAATCTGCATAAAACGATTGATAAACCCCACATATATATATAGGAAAAAACCTTAAATATAAAAGGAAACAAACCTAATGCAGGAAGGAAATAACAATCAAATCCTATTTAATATCAACTAGGATACAAATCCTAATTAACTTATTGAATAAAATAACTCATAAAGGAAATAAAATCATTCCTCAAAATATTCTTCTTAATTTGCATTATTCTTCCCAAGTTGGAAAATGTTCGACCTCGAACTTGATAGCTTCAAAAATAGTGAGTAGTTGTAATCCAATCATCCACCATATACCAACATGAGCATCCAACTTGAACTTAACTCTATGCTAGCAACGTCTTTTGTCGACCCGAATAATCCCACAATATACCATAAAGCACCCAAACAAACTTGTACACACAAATTAACCACAGTATCAGAGGGAACCATCGAGAAAAACATACCACTTGTATTATCCATGTAATAATGTGATTTATTTCCCAAGAGAACAGACTTAATAATATTTTTTCCCGCATATACAGAACGAGAATTAACCAAAAATAGATCACTATAATAAGTCCATGGTTTAAAATGCACTTTTTAATATCTTGTTTTCTTAGACACCAATCTCCTTCAATCTTATAAGCTATTTCTTCCCTAGGAAAATCTTGGACAATCTCTATCACCACCTCCTTAATTTTGCGAGGGATTTGTTCAGTTTCAACTTCTATTGCATCTTTGGGAGGCAGTACCAAGGGTTTATCCAACTGCTCAATTATTTGCTCCTCGTTTATATCCTCGTCAAACTCCTTGAAAATATCCTTTGCGAGTTCAACCCCCTGTTCATGTGTATCAGGAATTTCTTATGCGAACACATCTGAAATTTGCGTGATTTTAGAATTGCTTTCAAACAGTCAAGTTTACTATCCAGAATGCCATCCACTCAAAAATATCTTGGTCAATATCTGGATTTAACGATTCAACGATTTACACTTTCTGATCGTTACAATTGAACTTGGCTCACTCTACTATAGAATTAACAATCTCAATATCTTCATACCGAACTCTGTTTAAGCGGTTGTACCGAGCTTCTATTTTAAACGCTAAGATAAAGGAATCCTTTAGTGTCTTGGGCCGAGGGTAATATCGAAGGTCTTTCTTAGTTGCAATGCGCAACCCAAAAATAAATAATCTGCTCATTCCCAATAGTTTGCAAAAACTCTACAGCTTCGAAGTAATGTCTCAAAATCCACAAAATAATCCTAAACACTTAAAACAATTTTGTTTGAAGTAACGCCATTGATCGTAATAAAATTATCACTCACAAGTATCATAATCACAATACTTCACCTGATCAAAAGCTTTATTCGATAATAATTCATAATAGTAATCATATTTTTCTACAACGAAATATTTTCGGCCTGTAACGAGTCGTTTATACATTTGATCGACAGACATGCGACTAATGAGGCTTTCTTTCAATGGGCTAATGAAGAAATTATATAGGATGACATAGGTACAAGATTAATTTTTTTTGGTAGACAGTAATTGAGTTGGTGGGTTAAATAAGCTATATATTTAGGGTTAAATTGGGTTGCGAAAGGGTTAAATAAGCTATGCGTTTACAGTCAATGACATCACTCAAAAAAGTCTCCAGGAGAGGATCAAGATTGGCGGCGATAGAGACTCAAGGCAGCGACAGCAATGAAGATGGAGGGAGGCGATGGTAATGGTCGTCTCTCGCAGCAGCAGGATGCAGATCTAGGGTTCCGACAAGATTTGCTGGTGGCGGCCACTGCTATAGGAGGCAATGGTGGTGATAATGTTGGCATTGTATTCAACGAGGGTGACAATGAATGGGGGAGGTGGACCGGTAATAGTGACCAATAGCGGCAAATGCAACAGCAACTTCCAGCGTGGTTCGCCATTGACTGCCAAGTCTGCAGAGATAGCAAAAGCAATGACGGTTGCAGCAAGCCCCCAGGCCCGATAAGACTTGTTATTTTTTTTAATATGCTACTGTGTAACTGTTGGAATTAAATTTTCCTCTAAAATTTTACAAAATTAAGAAATCGGATTGGATCGAGTTTAAGCTTATATACTAAATTGATATAGAACCAACAGATAGAACAATAAAGAAATAGAGGAGAGGGAGAGAAAGAAGAGAAGAGGGGAAGGAGACAAACACAATTCTTTATTATTCTCAATATCAATTCTGAAATCTGAATAAACAATTGATGAACCCAATATATATAGGGGAAGGAATCCTAATTCTAGAAAAATAAATAAAATCAAAATAAATGATAAAAAGAAAATATTAGCTAGCCTAATTAAATTCCTTAAGGAAATAATAGACTAATTTATTAAACTAAATAAAATATTGAATTATTCAATAAATAAATAACTCTTAATAAATATATTAAATTAATCATTCTTCATCTGCGTCACTCTTCCCCGATTGTAAAAAATTCGACTTCGAACTTAATAGATTCAATAATAGGAAGCAGTTGCAATCCAATAATCCACCATAACTCAGCATGAGCATCCAATTTGAACTTGACTTTTCGATTATACCAATATGCTCACAACCTCTTACTTTAACGCGAATAATCACATGACATATCACAAGGAATCCAAATAAACTTGTCCACACACGAATTAACTGAAGTATCCAATGAAACAATCGAGGAAAATATACCACTTTCATTCTCAATATAAAACTACGGTTTATTTCCCAAGGGAATATTAGTAATAAAAAAATTTCCATCGTTCAAAACGAGAATTAACCCAAAACGAATCACTATAATTAGTCCATGTCTTAAAATGCACCTTTTCATTATCCTTTTTAGTTTGGCACAACTCTTATTAAAACTCGCAAACTATTTCTTGCTTAAGAAAATTATGGGCAGTCCTCTATTTTGCAAATGATTAGTTTAGTTTCTAACTCCTATCTCATTTTTAGGAGGTAATAATACCAAGGGTTCATCCAATTACTCAAGTATTTGCTCCTCGTTTATATTTTCATCGAACTCCTTGAAAGCATCTGTTGCGTGTTCAATAAAGTTGCTCATGTGTATCAACAATTTATGTGCTACAGGTGAAACTAACTTGATTGTAGAATTGTCACATTCATCAATTAATTTCGAAGCCTCTAGTTGTACCGCGATGTGCGCGTATCTTTGGGAAAGGAACTGGAATCATACTTAGGCTTAACAAGTTCATCAGGCTTAGGGTTTGTTATGCTTTCAAGCCACCGTTCTATTTGGAACGCTAAAATAAAAGCTTCCTTTAAGGTTGAAGGCTCGGGATAATATCGAAACTCTTTTCTAATCTCTTTGCACAACCCAACAATGAAATCATCAACTAATTCCCACGATTTCGCTTTAACTCTACAACTTCTACGTAATGTCTCAAATTCCACAAAATAATCAATAGCAACTAAAGATTTTTCCTCAAATAACACCATTGCTCGTACAACAATTCTTCTTCATAATAATCGCGAGCAAAAAGTGGTAAGACTTGCCTAATTGCTACAATCTAATATAATTCAAGAATTTGCTCATTCAACTCTTCACTTGAGTATTGCAAACAATCCCCTTTTTTTTCGAGTCGATCTAATATATGCTCAAAGGACATTCACTAGTTTTTACTTTTTACTGGTTAATGGGTTGGTTGAAAATCTATGGACTAGTTCATCATGGGCTCTTTCATAGACAAATTTGTGTAAGGTTAATAATTTAACTGGTTTTTGGAAATAAGATGGATAAATGACTAAAGTAAGAATCTGATTAACTGAGGTAAAGGGAAATAAGTTAGGGATATATATAAGAATCTTTTTTTTTTTTGTCCGGGGGGGTTATAACCATCCGCTAACCGGAAACCACATTGGGCTCCGACTAATCCGGATTCGAGCCGGGGCAGGACAACAAATGGCGGTAAAGCTCTCCCTGCCAAGGCTTAACGCAGTTGCATTCTTAAGACTTGAACCCGAGACCTCAGTTAAGCGAGAAGAGACCCCTACCATCTCACCTCAGCGCTTGGTGGTATAAATAAAAATCTAATTCAGCTCTTCGACGAGCGTGTGTGTGTGTGTGCGTGTGTATATATATATGGGTTAAGGTAGATCAGGGTTTGGGGCGTAGATGGCTATTGTGATCGAAGATGATAATGACTGTGTCGGCAGTTGACAGTTGGCGGCGGTGTAAGGATGAGATGGTGGTAGAGGTCGAAGGCAACTAACGTCGGCGTCTGGAGGCAACAATCAGCGGCAGTGATGATTCTAACGGCGAGCGACGATGGCAAGGTGGACGATTAGAGATCTGATCGAGATCTCTAATGATGATGGTGACGACGAACAGAGGCGGCGAGGCGAAGCAAGGTGGCTAAGGCTAGCGGCGACCACAGTGGTTGACAACCTCTAGTGGAAGAGGACTGCTTAAGTTTTTTTTTGTTACAAAAATTGAGCATAAAATTTCAAAAAGCTAACAGAGTTGGATTGAAATTGAGATAATACCAAATTGATACAGAACCGATAGAAAAAATGATAAAGAAATAGAGAAAGGGAGAGAAAGAAGAAAAGAGGGGAAGGAGACAAACACAATTCTTTATTATTCTCAATTTCAATTATGAAATCTGAATAAACAACTGACAAGCCCTATATATATAGGGAAGAAACCCTAATTATATCATCATAATCCAAGCTTCGAAAATCCCAATAGATTGAGGTAGGCTAAAGAAACCCTAATTCTATATAAAAAGAAATACTAGCTAGCCTAATTAAATTTCCTAAGGAAATAATAGACTAACTTATTAAACTAAATAAAATGCTGACTCATCTAAATAAATAAATAACTTTTGATAAAATATCTTAAATTAACCATTCTTCATCTACATCACCAGCTTTAACACCATGCCATAATGCTTATCTAGATGTAAAAAAATAAGAATTAATAGATTGACACAATGCTAAAGCAAAAGTTAACAACAATGCCGCAAATTACTGGTAAAATAATAAGTTGCGATAATTTGTGAAATCGACGAACAATAATGCAGATGAGAAACATAACCATATTGACCTCGCAGATAAGAAACATGTTAAAAATGCAGAGCTGCCCAAACACTGAAAAGATTCATTTCTTGAATGGCCATATTGGCACATCAAACTATAGTATCGCAAAATTTTGTATTGGAAATGGCACGGATTCTTTTATTATATGAAATCACATAGATTCTACCGTGTTTAACAACACTTTATACAGGGTTTTGAGGAAAAATAATAGCTGTCATCGTAGAATCACAAAATTGGCAACAGGTAGTAACTAATAACCAATTAATTGATACTATTATTCACATGTTCTAAACAATATTATTCAATTATTTGTACTGCTAACCAGGACTAACAAAAAATTTTAAACTGTTACCGGCTTTGCATGGATATACAAAGACTGTTGAGCAAAAGAGCTATTCAAAAACTTCAAACCATGAATATTATGATCGAGTAAGGACGAGCACGACGTTATTTTGATCTTCAAGTTAATTTAAGACATTCGATGATATTTAGTCGCATTCTACGAGTGTAGAATGTTTCACTTCTAACAAAATTAAAACACTAGTTTGACCTGCACCTTTGTGATGAACCAAGAAAATCTCGTACCTTATCATATGGTCTGTCTTGGCCTGCCTCTGCCGTACTTTGGGGGATTACTCTTGGCAACATCAACAGTAATCATCCACCCATTGATGATCTGCAATCATCATTTCCAAAAAATAGAATTTAACTTTTCTTGTTTAAATCAATACAAATTTGATAAAAGACCATAGGCAAAGTATCTCCTGCCAGCATTAACCTTTCCATTCATCTCCTTAAGAGCTACAGCAGCAGCCTCCTCAGTGGTATATTCAACAAAGGCATAACCCTTCGATCTTTTCGAGATCTTGTCCATTATAATTTTGACTGTCCAAAATACAAGCAGATGAACAAAAAGTCTGATATGAACAACTTCTTTAAAATAGTGGAATATTAATATTTGGGGATTCAAAACATACCTTCGACAAGCTCTCCAAATCCCTCAAACGCCTCACGCAAAGTTTTCTCAGACGTATAAAAAGACAAGCCTGTCAAAGAAGAAGAATAAAGGATAAAGAAAATGTTAGCATTTACGTCATTAAGTGGGCAAGTCTTAGAGGAAAGAAAATGACAAAATAAAAACAAAGTATCACATGTTTGGTAAAAGTTTCACTTTTTCTCCTTTTCCACTGCAATATCATTTCTGATATTTTTGGGATTGAAAACAGCGGAAATTTCCAAAACACATCGTCACTTGCACCTCACTCTTATTTCTGTATGAAAACAACTTTCGCACCCACTGAAAATAACATCATTGTGTCCTAAAACTCCACCTTTTTAGAAAATTCCCTAGAAGCTATTTCCACAATCAACTTGCACTGTATTTTAGGCTTCGGAAACGAAAATTATATTTCAAAGTCCTGGACAAGCAAGCTTAATTTCAGTGAAAAACCAATGGCACAGTATTTGGGCATTCGTCTGCTCAAAAATGGTGAAACTTAATGTGAGAAGTGCGTAGTCTTGCTGATTAATTTCATATTCCAAGTGTAGTATTAGCAGCACAAGACATGATAAATGGGAAACAGATGACGGGTTTGATGCAGCCATATAAAAGAAAAATAGTTTGACATAGATGATATCAAAGTCCGTACAGTCCCAACTAAAATCAGCTATTATGGGAACGAGAGGAGCCCATTATATAATCACGGGCAAGATCAATGCATAAGTTATGTGGAACAATTAACAAACTCTAACATCGCCCCTCACTTGTGGGTTGGCCATCAATGGCCCATCAAGTGACTAAATAAGCGGGAAGGTAGAACCCAACATCGATAGTCCACTCTCACATATCAAAACCCATACACTTCTCATCAAAATGATCCATAGGGGAAGGAGAGGAACCCACTATAGATCAATACACAAGCGAACTGGGATAAATTATTATAAACTCTAAATAATAGGTGTATTGGATTGGGATTTCAAGGGATTTTAATAGACTTTTTAAAAGTCTTGTGGTATTCGATCAAGACTTTTATATAAAATATATAAATAAGTCTTGTGGTATTCAATTAGGATTATTAGGATTTTTTTCTTTTTGTGTCCAAATCCAGTAGTATTCAATCAAGACTTTTTATAATAATAAGTTACTAAAAGTCTTTGGTATTCAAAAATTTACTGATTTCGATGGATTATTTTATATAATAGATTTTTTTGGGACTTTTTAGTGAAAAGTATAAAAACAAAATACATCCCAAAATCCCATGCATCCCTAATAGACTTTTTACTCTGTCATACCAATCAACCGTACTCTTTTCTCTCGGCTTCTCTCTCTATCTCTCTCCGGCGATCCAAAACTCTACGGCGGCCCAGGTTTCTTCTATCCATGTTTTTAATTCTTGATATGTGTTT
>MKEJ01055027.1:0-11819 GCA_001753735.1 Embelia ribes
AGGTCAAGAGCTTTAGGAACAATAGGAACCTGTGTTTACCAGAATAGTTTGTCATTTTCGTTGAAAAAGGAAGTATTTTACCTGTTGGGAATTTAATTTTTTGGGTCCCTATTTCAGTAATTTTTTGGGTCTCATCTTTAGATTTTTTGCTTCTTTTTGCTGGTCAAAGAATGACAGTTTTTAACTTTAACCGAATATATTTTGAAAGATAAGTGATGTTGCCTTATATGTTAAACATGAATCAATCATAAAAAGAGCTGAAGATGGAAATTTTTAGTACTGTTTACGCCTTAACCTTTTTAGCATGATTTTGGGTTGTTCTGAAAAGGGAAAAAAAAGATAATAAAGACAACATATTACTATTTTTATTATCTTGACATATATTGTGATGGAATTGTAATTATTTTATGACAAGTAAATTTTATGATCGCATGAAATCCATAGGGTTATTTGATACGCTTGCACTGTGAGGATTTCAAACCATGGCCATAAACTAGTCATTTCTCAAATCCATTATGTAAGCTGTAGTGCAATGCTATGCGTGGTTTCCGAATTATGGCACTTATGAATAAACTACTAACAATTAACTAATTGTCCAGACGAGTTGGGATTTCAAATCCTCAAGTGTCCAAATGGAGCTTTAGGCCATTTTTGCTATTGGATATGATGACTCTTGAGCTATCTGTTTTTGTTTATATGATCATTTTATGTGAATCGGCGCTTGTTGAATTGTTTCTGAAAATTGTAATTTTATTTTGGTTTATAAAAAGATGGATGGCAGAGTAGATGGGTCAAATCGGACTGGAAGAAAAGCGAGGGCAAAGCTGGTTCATGGAAGCACACGGCTGGGAAATGGTCTGGAGACCATGATGATAAGGGTAATGTTTTTTTGTGATCTATGAGTTTACCGCACTGATTGTTATTCCAATTCCGATCACTTAAAACATATTTTATTATATGTAATAATGCTTTGTCTACAATTATTGAAATTCTCAAATGTGATTGACAAACCATCCAAGACACATTCATGTGTATGCATATGGTAATGGTTATGTTGTCAGTAATTGCGTTTTTGACCTGAGGATTACTCACAAGAAAAGTTGTGGAAAAGGGAAACTGTTTTCTTTCCTTTTCGTTTCACTTGGATAAGTCCTTGCATCGAAAGAAGTGTAGACTTCGAGTGCTCTCACAAAAAATTTTCAGTTTCAAATGATATGATTTGCACTATCATGCCACACACTATGCTTATTAAATTTGAACTTGATTGTGTTTTTGGTTTTCACGGTCTTGTTTGTCCAAAGTCTTGGCATATCATATTTACTTAGTGTATCAGTCATCTATAAGAATGTCATAGGAGCGGTCCACTCATCTATTATTAGAGCTGTAAAACTCTTCTTAAAGAATTATCTTGAAAGCACTTAGGCTTATGACATAAAAAGTCTTTCGTAGGTTCCCTAAACTTATATAATGCAGAAATTAAATTAATTTACAGACTAAAAAAAAGGAGTGAGTTCTCAAAAATTGTGTTGTTTTTATTCCTGAAATGGCTTGATATTTATATGGTATCTAATTATCATAATTGCTCCATGTTCAACCTCTCCTAAAATTGATATTGGTGGCATTTAAAACCCTAACTTGAATATTTCTATAGGTTAGGGCCATGCATGCCTCCATTGCAACCCGAGGGTCAAGTTTGTATTGGAAAAAATCACCTCCCTGAAACAGAGGTAAAGCGGCGTACATCATAACCCACATTGCGGGAGCTTCGTACACTTGGATGTCCATATATATATATACACATGAACATACATACATACATATATGTGTGTGTAACTACAATTTTTTACAACCAAGTAGATCTACTAGAAAAGTCATCTAAAGACTTCTTCACATGAAAGTATGCAAGATAATAGAAAGAACACAAATTTTAGCCACATCAAAGAAAGGGGCAATGTTTAACACCATCAAGAAGGAATTGATAATCCCTTTAACTTTCCATGAAAGGTACCAAATACAATAGAGGGAATAAATTGTTCCGGGTGTAACATTTTTACCTTTTAGGAAAAGAAAAACATTAACCCGTTCCATACGATACTAAACACACCGTAAAAAGAATCAACTTCTAGTCATCAGCTTACCACTGTACCAAAGTGCTTTCTGATGTTTTGGAGGTATTTTTCTATCAGCAGGTCGACCCATATTCACAAAATATGCACAAGAAAAGACATTTGCCGCCCTTTAAAAAAAAACAAAATCACATTGGAGAAGCAATCTCATTCATATAATGACTGTATAATGCAAGTGCATCTAAATTAATGTTGGCATGAATATGAATAATAAAAAAATGCATCAACCATGAGCTGAACCTGAAATATTATTGCATTGTTGTTAAAAACAATAGGCACCCCTAAAGTATTATGACACATTGTTGCCTCACATACAAGGTATTATTCTAAGCATCACCAGTGTGAAGAAAATTTTAGAGAAAAAAGTCAACAAGAATGAAAGACTTGAGTATTAGAATCATCTTCTACTAAAACTTAATTCTGAGTTTGAATTTGAATGCCACTAGGAAAATAAGTCAATAGTTGAACCAAGATTCAAAAATTGAAAAACCGAAACCCATGCATTGTACAATAAAACTAGGATAATGAAATCAAAGTTTAACATAATATGGAAGAAATGGAGCCTCAGGTGGACAGACGGATAGGGTATATGTCACCCAGCTTAAGGAGCTTGCCTAGGTGACAACTTAAGTCGACAAAGAAAGAGTATCTCCACTTGTCCCATGCTAGGGCCTCAATCCTTAAGGGAGCGCTCCAAGCTCCGTGAACAACAATGAATATAAGTTAACATTTTTAAACTTAGCGAGCATTTAAGGCATACCTGGCTACTCCAATGAACAACTACAGCAATTGCAGCACAAGTCAAGAAATTCAATGGCCAATATCACTTGAAAGCAAAACAAAACAATTTGTCAAATTTACTTCACCATTAAAGGATACGATTGAAAAAAATATAAACCCAACATGGGACCAGCTATGTTGTTCCATGGCAATATCAAAACCCATGTAAATGAATCTGCACCAGATGTACAGAAAATAAAAACTTATCAGGACATGCATATTGAAAGTAATCAAATGAAAAAGGGCAATCATTGTGTGAAAATGTAAGACTTTCTTACACAAAAGTTTCTGCCAATGATGATATCAGATGGAAAAAAGCAGACACAAATCGTTGAGAACCGTCTGACAGATTGGAGAATGAGTAGTGCTTCATAACCTTAATAGTTACCACACAATGACATAAAAAGAGAAATGTCTCAATCCCAACACTACTGCGGCATAAAATAGGTGATTTGAGTTACAAAACAATAGATAGCCACTTACAATTCCAGTGAACAATATAGACACAATACCCGAGAGACCGAGCCCTTCAGCTAGCATGTACCTAGAAGCGGAAAATCATATCCATTACATACACTGGGTATGAGTGCCAGCTGATATCAATTTCCATCAAAGGACAAAGTGATAAAGCAATAGCTTACGAAAAATATGGGAACAGGACAAATAGACAGCACTCCAAGTTCTGAAGGCTGCACATATGATGGCACCAGAAAAGAAGAACCAGAATTACCCACAGATTTAATGCAAAGTGCAGATTTGATAGCAGAAAATAATCTGAAGTACTTACTTTTCGATATCCAAACCTGCATACTTAAAAAGGTTCTCAGAAGTTAAGGGTTCACCATCATTCTGGAGAGAGAAAGACACCAACGAAGCATATAGAAAAAAGAGTCATTCATGAAAAAGGATATCAAAGCAGAAGTAAACCCAACTCCAACACCTGTAAATCAAGAAAAAGCGCCTCATCAATAATCCCAAGGAATACTATTAGAGACAAACAGAAAGCAAAAAGGAGAAGATTATTGCAGAAAAAACATGAGCTAACTTATATTTTATAGGTGTTTGATCTATCGGCTTAAATTTGCTATAAATACCACATCCAAAATCTAAAAAACAGTGTTGTTAAAAGCACTAGGCGCCCTAAGGTACCTAGATCCTTATAAGCTAAGAGCTAGATGCCAGCCTATGCTTTCACCTAAGTGATGGAAGGCTCTAATTAAATGTTTTTGATGGAATTGCTTAATTTCCAAAATTCTTAATCCCTCCGGTGTTTATGAAAGTGAATTTATTGTTATGGGTGCGAAGAATTTAAAATAGATGCCCTTTTCTTATGTGATCATAAACAATGACAATCAAAACCAAGCCTTAATTCAAAGGATTTGGCGTTGGCAAAAGGAACAGGAGTAACACTGAATCTCATCATTTACAAAAAATTTCCTACAAAACTTGTTCCTGAGGCAACTAACTTGCTCATCTATTTTCTAACACGTCCTTTTGAACCAGTTGTGCCACATTTTTAGAGGTTTAAATGATGCAGAATAGATTAGATTATTTATTTAGTATTTAATATTTAGAAATAAATGTTTAATAGTTTACAATATTCATTTTAATTGTTTTACCAACGGTGGTAGGCCCACATGAGTTAGGCCCATTAGGTTGTCTTAAGAACTTATAAATAGGCTTCATGATATGCTATTTCTTTAGGTGATATTTTGATTTGAAAGAAAAAAAGGACTATTGAAAAGAGTTTGGAACTCTTGTCCTGGGGTTTTATATCGTCCTACATCATTACCCCTACCGTTTCGTTCCTTTCCCACATATATTTGGTACACCTTTAAGCCTCCCTATTACACGCTCAAATCTATACTCTCATCTTCTCCTCAATTGAAGCTACATCCAACTTGGCCAAATGTCTCATTGTTTTCTTTTCCTTTGTAATCTTACACACATCCGTCTCAATATAAACATTTCTACTATATTCATTATTGTGCTCACTTTATTTCTTAATTGTCAACACTTCTATACAGTAGAGCTAGTTCTACAATGGTCCTTAAAACATTCATTTTAAGCTCGGAGGCATATTGTGATCAATTAAAACTCCCACAGCACTTATCTGCTTCATCCACCCTACTTGGATCCTATAACTAATATCTTGTTCTATCCCAATATTGCTTTGCAAAATTGATGCAAGATAACAAAAATCATTCATCATTGGTACCACATCACCACCTAACTTTACTACAATCAGATTTGTTAAACTATGTCCATTGAAATTGCACTCTAAATATTCCCACCCTAGTCTACTCAACTAAAACTAATTTGTGAGCTGACAACATGCACCATGACAAATTGATTTCGATGCGTCTAATCAACTCATCCATCGACACAAGCCTATCATATCATAATAGAAAAAGTGGATGTCATACCACCCCACGTTTTTACATTATTGACTACTCCCTCGAACATGTCTTTGATTGCAATTTTGTATATGTACGGGGAACACATTTCTTTGTGAAAACTCACCATGCCTTCTCCAAATCAATAAAAACAATATGTAAATATTTTTTTGCAGCCTTAAATCTCTCCATCAAGTGCCCAAGTAAATGGATCGCTTTTGTAGTCAATCATCCATGCTTAATTGATTTTCTGAGATTGTAACAATTCGTTTCAACCAATATTATTACTGTGCCCAAAAATTTCATAGTATAATTCAGCTTTATTCCTCGATAATTAGAAAATTCTATAATCATCCATATTCTTATATAAAGGTACTATAGTACTCTTTCTTCACACGTCAAACATCTTTTCATTACACCAAATTCTGTTCAGGAAATTTGTTAAACCTTATTATATCCCCACACCACTCAGATTTTCCCAAACCTCAATAGGAACTCTCACCGATTTTACTGCTTTCTTCATTTTCATTTTCCTCAATCTCTTTAATCTCGCAATCCCCAAAGACCCAAAAAACACAATATACACTACAAAACTAAGCCAAAAGAACATAAATATAGCATAATTTAATACTCTAGCACCTTCAGCTCAAGGGACTCGCTAACCAGTGCCTAAGTAATGTCATTTCTCTTAGACCAATACATGGGGCCTTGGCCTCGCCCCGCCCGAGTGCCGCACCAAAAACGCCTCAAACTACACGTTCTAAAGTTGCACCAACTATGCATTATGCGCTCTGAAATTAGATAATCCTCATTTTTTATTTTAAAATCTAAAATCTCGGATTCGTCTAAATTAAAGCCACCGGAACAAACAGAAAAAAATTGTTAAATTCTAGTACTCCCCCCCTTTTCAGAATCGAAGGGGTGAAAATTGACCCAAACAAGCTCTTATTCTTTCAGATTCTCATCCTCTCATATTCCCTCAAAAAAGCTTTGCATTTGACTGTGAGTTGTGGTTTTCACAAGTAACTATATTAAAAAAAAAAATGCACATTAAAGGGCAAACCTATACAAGAGTGAATCTATAAAATCCATGAAATGACCTATATACAAAGATGAGTGTCTAGTCCACAAAAAGAGGGAAGCAATGATCTTTGCTACAAAATAGGGCTGTAAATGACAGTCGCTCAAGAGCTGCTCGTTAAGGGCTCGGTTTGTTTCATAAAAGAGCCGATCAAGAGCTTAATTTTAGAGCTCATTTATTAAACAAGACAAGCTAGAGCTTAACACGGCTCGTCTCGTTGGCCTGCAAGCCAAGCTTGTTCATAATATAGCTATGCATATATGTATAGAACCATTGTAATCCCTTCATTTGTGTATTACAATTACCCACTTTTAAAAATGGATTGGTAGTTAATTTCAAATTAATTTACAAAAGTTAGAAATGTGCTAGCACTTTTAGGTTGGGGAAAATCATTTTCCCAGATCGATAATCCATAGACGAGCTTACTCTCTCTTTTCTATTTAGTAATCTTAGGGGCTTAAGTTTGGGATGGTGGAAAATTTATTCCTGCATCGCTTAAAGTCGGAAGAATCTCCATTAGATATCTTATATATTTAAACATTAGGGCTAGTCCCCCACTTAACAGTTGGGCTTGTCTTTGGCCCATTTTACTAAGAACGGTAAAAGATTATAAATTACGGCTAAAGCAAGAGCCTAATAAGAGCTCAAGCTCCAAAGTCAAAGCTCGGGGCAAGCCAAGCTCGAGACCGTGCCAAAGCCAAACAATGCCAAGTTTGGCCCGGGACGGCTAGACTCGTTTACATCTCTACTGTAACTAAAGAATTTTCTATGCCTCAAAAATCCTTGAATTTCTTTTGCACCAAATACTCCACAGCACAAAAATCGGAATGATGCCCTAAATATCATTCAACAAGTGTCTTGAACAAAGTTGCCTCCAACTAAACATAAGATCAAAAATATAAGCTGGAATAGCCCATTGCACTCCAAAATCGACAAACAAACTGTACCAAGTCTCTCTAATTGCTGAATAGTGAAGTGAAAGACGATGTACTAATTCCCTATCTTGTTTGCTCAAAACGCACCAATTCGCTACAAAACATTGATGCCTTTTCAGATTTTCTGTAGTCATACTCAAAATAGCCCCGTGAACCACTGTCCAAACCAAAAAAGCATACAAATAGGAGCTTCAACCTTCAAGACTGACTTCCAGGAAATGATTAAGCCCTAAAAGTTATGAAATAATTGCTCAAGACTTGTTCTTTAAATCATTGTTCATTCAAGTACTTCCTGAATGGCACTAATAATCTTAGTTTTTGGTTCAACAAGATGGGTCGAAACATGATTGGCAGGAATAATACTGGATACAGAAGTTATGAAGTAGTTACATTAACTCTATATTCATATGATGACACAATGTTTACTTAAGGTCTATCGATAAAGAAGGACAAGTGAAAGTTCTCACTAGAACTTTTCATGACTCATAACTTTTCTTAGATCTTGAGATTGACGTAGGTTGGATGTGTTACTGAACAATGTTTCCTCATTAACGTTATGGGAAAGTTTCAATTCTTTTGAAGTGATATGTTTGTTATCTACGACCATATAAAGGTGCATAAGGTATTGCTTCTGCGTTAAAAACATGTTGAAAATAAAATGTTAGGCGCTGAATGGATTTGCAGATTGGTGAATCTATTCATGCATCGTGTTAGTGATTCTATGACTCAGGCTCATTTACTTAAGAATTTTGATGTTAGAAAATCTTACAGTTATAGGCCTTTGTCTTATTTCATGAAAGTAACGGCGTTGGTAAGCCCTTTTGCCTTTTCTTTTTTTGAATTTGTCAAATGCATATGGAATTTCACTACTTACTGTATGTGATTATTCATAAACATTCTCTCATCTTCTTTATTGTTATTTTCTTCAATTTTCTTTCGTTACAAAATTTTTTCTTTAGTGTCTCGGCACAGGACATTGATGAACCTATTCGATAAGGCTCCAGTGGTTGATAAGGATGCATTTGTGGCTCCTAGTGCTTCAATAATCGGAGATGTTCTGGTTGGAAGAGGTTCATCCATCTGGTATGGATGTGTTTTGCGAGGTAAGCAAATGGTAACTTTAAACTCAATGCAGCTATTCAGTACCTTGGTTTGGGTGTATTAATTTCAAATGCTAAATTTAAGCCCAAGAATAATAGTGGAGTGCACTTTTTTAAATCATATCCATGTCTCCTAAAACGTAGTAATGTATTCTTTTCTCAATTGAAAAGCATTGCTTTTATATTGAATTTTTTGGCCCTGTGCTTCAATGTGCTATCAAGTTGATCCCTAATATCTTGGGGGCTATGTGTCGTAATTTGTAAACTTAGATTTGTATGATTCTTCGATGTATAATACCCAATTTCGACAAAGCATACATTAATTGATGGATACGGTTCGGGGGTGTGACTGCCCGTTGTCTTGTTTTAGTTATTATTGGTAAGAGTTGTCAGAAGTTGTGTTTCTTAATGCGATGAATTGCTTTCTTTTGATCACCACATAACCGAGAGAACATGGACTTCTTGATTCTAAGTTAATTCATTTAATTGTCTTCCACTGTAGTGTTTCTAAAATTGTATGTGATATCACAAGAGTAAATGTAGCATGGGCCAATGTGAATCTTACACTTGTCCTTTTTTCCTTAAATAAAAGAAGGTGAAATGGGATAAGATGTCCCTTATTTTCGTTCTGTTCTACTTTACTTTTTAGCATTTTCGTATGTGCTACCATTGGAGAAAGAACAATGATCTGGCAGAGTACTTCAGTCATTAACCTTCTGAATTTCATGGAAAAGAGTTTCTATTTCTGCTTTCCACTTTATATTTTCTATTGATAATTGTGAAAAAACGAAGTGTGTTTCATATTGATAGTTGAATGAATTCTAGAACTGTCCTCCTCTAAGTAGAAGATAGGTGATTCTGTCCTTTATATCACGAGGATGTGTTTTTTGCCAATTGCCTTGTGTGGCCAGTAAGGTTTTGCTCATTATGTTCTTATGATCTTCTCTGTTGCAACATTCAATTAGGACCGGTTCCATGCAGTTATATGGTTCTAACTGCTGAGCTGATGTCACCACCTTCTCCCCACCGCCTTCTTTTGCTTCTTTTAAAACTAATTTGACCCCGTTTAATGAGATTCAACATGGATATCCTTTTACTTCCTTGATGCTGTTTGATAAGAGTGATGTAGGTTTCTAACTGTACTATCTAAAGACTATTAAAATAGACAAGAGAAGGATGATGAATTTATACTATGAAAATCATCGTTCTAGGTAGTGTATTGGCTGCTTTTTTTAGTCTTCCTTTCTCCAAAAGATTTCCCTGTCATTCTCTTCTTTGCAGACAAAACATGATTTTCTAGTGTAGACAGGACAGAAATATGTAATGAAACCAGTTCCACCTGGAAGGTCATACTGTGTATATTAATGGTCTGTTGTTCCCTAACTGAGACATTAAGGAGTGGACCAATATAGAACTATGCGACAACTTGTTCGGAACAAGGGTAAAGACGTTTTTGCTAGAATGCATGCTCGGACCTTTGGGTGCAGCGAATAGTAGGTTACTCAGGCCACCTTGTTCATAGTCTAGCAAAAATTGGCCTACGGTGTTGCGTTTGCATACTTCTGCAATCAGAAACGAGCAAGGTTATCTTTGACCTAGTAGTGGTATATATCCATTCAGTTGATAAATTTTATTTATTTTTTATCTACAAGATGGGTCAAATATGAGTGAAAATGTTCTTCTCTTAGCTAGAATAACGACAAAATAATATGCAAGGATTGCAACATTATTTGGGGAGAGTTTAATCTTACAATTGCAGAAAATGTGAAAGGGTAATCTAAGTACTAATCAGACTAAAGATCCAACACATTATGGGATAGGATTTGAATGGTTATAGAACGTAATTATTGAAAGCTAAATGTTGAAGGAGATTGTCAGGGCCTTGAGGATGTGATCATTGATCAATGTTGACCATAATATCATGGGTCAGAGTGAAAGAGAAAAATAAAAAGATCCATGTATAACTGTTAGGGAATGACCCTGTCTATAATCTAGATAGATTCTTTGGTGGCGAAACAATGGCAAAAGATATGTAGAAGTAATTTTGAGAAGCTGAACACTTCACATAGAAAACATAGTACCATAAAAAATTGGAATTAAAAGAAGTCATAAGGTTTATTGTTCATTTCTTCGACGCAAAAGATTTTGAGCGAAGTTTTCGTTGAGGAAGTTAAACCAGGAAACTAGCTCTTAGCACCAAGGATCATTGTTAAAGTTTGGGAAGTGTTTAGGAAATTTGTTGTGTCTTGGCAAGTTGTTCAACAATGGTTTAGTATCTGAGCGGATGCCAAATGAATGAAGGGTGTCATAGTACACCTACAAATGAGTGGTAAGAACTGATGACATATAAAAGATATCAACAGTACTATTAACCTATGGGAGAGTAATTTTAAAATGATGGAAATGATATTATTAGAAGAATTGTGGGAAAACATAGGGAAAAGGAAGAGGATCTTGGTGTAATTTTTGACTCAGAGATAGCTATATGGTCTCTAGAGAATTGGGATTGTGAACTTTAGGTAAGAACGAAACAAGAAAGTACATTATAATAGCGCAAGGCATGTGTAGAATGGAGTATCGATTCGGAATGGGGACAATTACATGGAAAACTAGTAATTTCTAAATTTCTTTTTAAGTTTACATCAAGAATCAATCGACACAGCTGCCCCCATTCAATTTAAAAAGGGCTTATATGAGATGAATTTTGTTTCGTCGAGGATCAACATTAAATCCTCTTATGTTTTGTAACGTCCTGGAAATTCTGAGTAAATTTTTCGCATTGATAACAATATTTTTAATGTTTATAATATTGTTATTTCGTAGGCAATATAATTATAGTGAGATAGTTATTTGCATTTAGATGCACGTATGTGGGTTGTGAGTAGTTGTTTGGATGTGAGGATTGTGAGTTTTGAGTTTTGGTGAGATATATGTGAGATTATATATTGCATTAGAGTATAAATTCATATTAGCGAGTTGTATTTTTCGGTAGCCTTGGTGAGTAAATTTTGAGTGTTGATATCGTGAGATCTTGAGAATTTGTGTAAGTTGATTTGAGTTTGCGAGGATTGTGTATTGATGTGGGTTTAAGTGAGTATTGGTGTTGAAGTGTGGTGACGTATGTAAGAATGGTATTAGAATGCGTGTATTAGCGTGAGGCCATAGGATGAGAATTATGTTGGAGTTATTGTTGATGAGCCTTAGAAATTCAGTTTTGGACTTGAGTACCGGTACTCAAAGGTTGAGTACCGGTACTCAACACAAACTCCTATATTGGTTCAGAACTCACTGGAAGCCGGCATACAGAGTGGTATGCCGGTACACAAACTCCTTTATTTGGTTCAAAACTCACTAGAAGCCGGTACATAAAGTGGATACTAGTACACAGAGGTGTACCGGTA
>MKEJ01055029.1:0-11922 GCA_001753735.1 Embelia ribes
TTTTTTTTTTTTTTTTGGATAAGCAGATAACTAGTCAGCCAAATTAGAGCCCAGCAACCTATTCATACTAGGTATTAATCGTTCCATCTGATTCTTGGTTTTTGGAACGAATTCACCCTTTTTATCCTCTAAAATCCTCTTATCATTGATTTGCAAATTGACATTTTGCACTTTTCAACTTAATTTTTTAATTGTTTACCCACAGTACAAAAAATAAAATAATTATTTTTTATTCTGCGTCTAAGAGATCCAGTGTATCTGGGGGTGATCTATGATGTATAGAGACCCTACATGAATAAGGAAACGAGAGGGGCTGCCGGAGAGTGGCTGATGGGCACTTACTACCAATTAACTTCTTGCCATTAGTTTTAGAATCGGTTGCTGAAATTAGATATATGGATTCTGTATAAAATTTAAATTTGAAAAAAATTATCTAATCTCAACATATGATTTTAAAATTAACGATTCCGATGCGATGAGTAAAAACTGCCCATTATACTGTCGGGCAGCTCCTTTGTCCATGAATGAGTACTATTGTTGAGATAGAGATGCATTGTTAAGCAGAGTTGCTGAACAGTTTCTGCAAAGTACATTTTAAATCAATAGCTGAAAATAAATATATGAAATTAAAAAATAAAATAAAATAATCTTATTTAATCTCAGCCGTTGATAAAAAAAATCAACATCCAGAATTTGTTGGACAGCCACCTAGGTCCCTATTGTTGCCCAATTAAAAACAAAGCTCCATGTTGAGTGTTTGAACGAGGGCTGCTGATTAATTGTTAACTAAATGAAGTTTGCCTCCAACCTGGAGAGCAGCTAGACGTTTCTTCCACTGCTGGCCAATCAAATTTAGACAGATAGGATAGAAAGAAATTATATATATAATATAAAATATGGAATGTTTATACTATTTAAACATCCGGTTTAGCTTATGGATGGATATTTCTATGTAGAATTTTCTAAGAGCAATGGCAAACACAGACAATAATGGTACCAAAAATTTATACAAACTAACTTCATATAATTCATAATTAGCCATGTCAATATGCACACTCTCTCTTTCTATAAAATGAGGCAATTAATATGACTAATTATGAATCATACAGAGTTAGTTTGTACAAATTTTTGGTATGACTAATTTGTATGTATATCATTACTCTTTAACTACACAATTAATTGGTGATTATAAATTAATTTTTCCAAATAAAATTTAGTGCTAAAGTAGTATATTAATTTTAATTACAATAACATTCCTGGAGTTGTATAGGAAGGTAAATTAAAACGGTGTAGTGACAATATTTACTTGAACAATACAATTTGTCTTATTTAATACTATAATATCTGAAAAGTCATAACATTAATCAGGATTTAAGAAGCATTAAGGTGCATTAACACTACACGAAATTTGCCATATAGCGACGGATATTAGCAACGCCATATTTTTCATCACTGATTAACGACGGCATAACGAAGATTTAAAAATTAAAACATTAGCGGCGGCTTACTGACTACTTCGCGACGGAATGTAAAAATATGGGCATAGACATTGGCGAGAACATTCCCCGCGTTAATTAGTGACTAATCACCTACTCTTTAGCAACGGATATATCGGAGTTAGAATTTTGCTACTAATCCGTCGTTCGTCGTTATTTAAAATTGTACTAAAATACCAACAAAAAATCAGTAAGTACATCCCCATCATGAAATAAAAACTTCAGCAATAAATATTTCACACTAGTATTATTAATTCAATTTATTAGAGTTTGTGCAACTCTTATTATTATTAGAAGAATGCTTATTCTCTACAGTTGGAAATAAAATAAAAATGTAATACTAGTTTACACATTTATTTATGTTAGGTGTTAATTGTTATCTTGTCTAAATAGTCTCCAACTCCATCTACAGGACAGAATCAAAATGGCGGCATTAAATAGCTTGAATCATTCCATATTTATATTGTTTCTTTCTATCCCAAGTGTCTAAATTTGATTGGCCTACCGGAGGAGAAACCTCTTTGCTGTTTTCAGCCGAACTTCATTCTTAATTACAAGAGTGAAGCCCATACATATTTTTTTCATCTCTCAAAAATAGCCTTTCATGAAACCTAAAGTTACACCCAATTATAAATCAAAAAATTAAAAATTAGTTAAATTGAAATCTATTAACAATTAACTACCTTACTCCACTAATAAATAACATAAATTTATATTGAAATTATATTTTGGAGTCCAAAAAAATTATCGAATAAAGATAAGAGGCCAATATCTAAGTCATATAATTTTTTTACATAATATTACATGCATATAATTATTTTCTAGATTTTTTTTCTTGAATCTATTAAAATTACAAAGTGGCAATTTATTTGTGAACTCTATTCTTTTAGCGTGCATGAGAAAAGGAATTAATTATAGAGATGAGGCTCCTATAAGTTCATGTTATCCAATGAGCGTGTATGAGAATTAATATTATGACAACTTTCTTTCAAGACAATAATAAGTATATTATACATAATTTTAAGTTTCATTATGTTATTTGTATAATTAATTATGTTTATTTTTTTAAGTAGCTTTTTACTTTATTTCTATAATTTTGAAATTTCCAAAAGGTTATTACATTAGTAATGATAAGATGATAGAGATGGTCATTATATTTTTGTTATAATAGGGGAAAAGTTACAAATTGAAAAATAAAGGACGGATCAACTGTTATCCTATTTAGAAAATAAGAAAAATGGTCAAATTTTATCACCAAACTTAATACTCTATAACAACATGTTCCCTTATGAAACTAATTTGCATATTTTCTGCTATTATAGTCCGATTCCGAATTGATTTGATTTTAGAAGTTCACTTTACATATTTTACTGAACTTGTGTCCCTCCATTAATTGCAGTATAATAAAAATACTCATAACTTATATTAATAATAATTTAAAACGAAAAGGCATACACATGAAACTCTATTTAATTTTTCTGGTTATTCTTCTATAACATGAGAACCAGCGAAAACAAAGTGATGAAAAAATGAGAAGTACTTTAAGTACTCTAACAATAGTATTTATTAGTCAAATGTGATATCAAAAGTTGTTGTCTTATTGGATTACAATGTTCTATTGCATAAGAATTATTTTTGACTAAGATTTTGCGAGATTATTTCTTTATTCTGATTTATGAATTTGCCATTTAATATATCCCGACTTGGTGCTTCTCTTTTGGTTTCATATATTTTCCGTGTCTATTTTAATTGGTAATGAATAACATCAGTACTATTATTATCTTTTTATTCATGTTTTTCTTATACTTTTTAGTGCAGGTCTATTTATAATTGCTCTTATAAAATCGCTAAATTCAGATGGATTTATCAAGTCCAAAAAGTTACCATTTATGAACCTTAATAATATATAAAAATAACTCTTATTTTGTTAGAAAAGTAAATTTTTTGTAAAAGGAATTGCTATTTCTCTTCTTGCAATATTTTTCTATATATTGAAACTTAATGTGAATAAAACCATAAAATACATCCCTGTTCGAGAAATACATCTTGTAAAAGGCATGTGTACTTCTTCTAGTAACACTAAGGCTAATATATAGCCGAGTAAATGTTTATACCCACAAGAATAAGGACCATTATATACAATAAATTTAAAAAAGAATCTCTATCTTAATTTTGCATCAAATGGCATCTTTCATTGAACGTGACATGTTAGTTAAAAAAAAAAAAAAAAAAGCTTCAATTCCCTCATAATACAATCATATTAAAAGAATTTACCTTCCCATCACATTTATAATTGACTGAAAAATTAATAGCAATTAAGAGATCATGCAAGCCGTGTCATTTTTCAACTGGCTGTTGAAAAAATTTGGTATACGAATCCAAATTTTTCATCGGGTGAAGTGGATTGAATTATATATGTATTATGTATTTATTTACTTCTTCCCATTTTGTTTTGGTTAATTGATAAAAAGGACCAGATTTGCTAAAGTTACTTATTTAATGCCAAACTTGCACCCAAATGTGCAGGGTTTTGTTTCGACCCCTCCTTGTCAAATCCACTGAATGCTAATTATTTGTATGCCAAATTATAAACAAAAATTTATGTTTGCCGTTTTATATCACTTGAGTTGACTATGTCTAAACTTTTAACAAAAACGAAACGGTAAGTCCATCCAAAATATTTACCTAATTCCATTAGCCATTGATGTGATAATAAATATTTTTTAATGCAATTTGTTTTCAAATGGATCGAAATCATGACTAGATTTAACATTTTTTTTGCCACACCATCGAATAAGAAAATTGCGTAAAAATTTTGAGTTAATATATCATTTATCTTAACAAAATTGTCACGAGGGAGTTGTTCTTGAGTTAGGTATATAATATTCGTATTCAAGTTGACAATTTTTTTGGCAAGAAAATTGACGAAATTCTTAAATGATAACTAAGAAGTATGCAAATTTCATAGCTATTTGCAAAATAGATGTAAATTACGACATGACTGTAATTATAAGACCAAATATAGATACGTTTATGTTCTCAGTTTTTCTGTTTATATTTACAAAAAAAAAAAATTGAAAACTGAAAATAAAAACATCTGTACTATTAAATTTGTTTCTGTTTATTTTTTCCCAAAAACTAAAAGCCGTATCTGAAAAAAGCAAACACCAAGAACCTGTTCTCTACTTGGTTTATTTTTTTCTGACTTTTCGCTCATCTTTCTCTCTCCATGAAACTCTCTCTCTCTCTCTCTCTCCATGAAACTCTGAAGAGCCCTCTTACGATCAAAGCGGAGTGAAATTTTGTTGAGTTTTTTTGTTTTGGGCTCCTTTTTCCCTTTTTCTCTCTCTTTCATCCCCTTCTTCCTCTATCTATATTCCTTCCAATTTCAAAATCAAATCTTTATATGCGAAGACGACGATGACGTTAATTATGGATTTCATATTTCGGTTTGGATTTGAAATGGCGAACCTGCGACAGATTAAGATGGCGTTAGTGATAGATTTCTTGGTGGGTTTTAGGATTTTCAATTTTGAGATGATATGATTTCAGTTTCTCTATTGTACAAATGAAAAGTAGAAATTTGCTTATAGTAATTAGCAAACAAGTTTTTGGTTTCGTTTTATAGAAAATAAACATAAGCATAAAATATAAAAATTAGACTCAACAGAAACACATAAACCGAAAAAGCTGAACTTTAGTAAACGGGCCTTAATGTGTAGTATTAATTATTCTTCAATAGTTATTTCTACACATGACATCTTCTCAGTTTGATTTATAATACTGGCTCGTGCTTCCAATATAAAAACTCATTTGCAAAACTTGTATCAAAAACTTGTTTCCTATTTCTTTATTACTCACAAGCTCACCCAAATAAATAAATAAATAAAGGATTAGCATCGGTATTCATGTTCTTACTTTTGAAAATTTGGTTCCGTAAGGTTGCTTTTGTTGGTGCTTGGCTATACCTTGAGGCTAACTTCCATAGTATGAATAGGCATTTGCCATCAGAACGATTGACACTATTCTTCCATCAACTTGAATGAAGACTTTTGGAAAGATGTCCTAATTCTTAGACATGGGACCTATTCGAGAGGGATTCCTGATATTAAAGATGGGATCACCGAATACCGAATGGCAAGGAGGTAGCACCTAGCTATTCCAGAGGTGAGAAAGCTATATTTCCAAACTTGTGAGGAACTCACTTTTGTTCGGTCATATTTGGTTGTGATTTTGTATGTTCCGCCCGCAAATATCCTGTCAATAAAACTCAGCCCTCAGGGTCCTCACTCTCACCCTGCTCGAATTATTAATTTTGCTCTTCGAACACAAACAACTTAGCGGTTCTGCCTAAGGCTAGGGTGTAAATGAACATAGCCGCTTGAGAGTAGCCCGTTATGGGCTCAAGCTTGGGCTCCGCTCGTTTAGTAAAAGAGTCGAACAAGAGCCAATTTTTAAAACTCGTTTATCAAAGGAGCCGAGCTTGAGCTATATGTAGCTCGGTTCGTTAGTTTTAGAACTAAGCTCGTTTATTATGTGTGTGTATGTATATATAGATATACATACATACATATACATATATATATTAATTTATGTATATATGTATATATATAGTAATTAAAGCAATTATGCATACATAAGCAATTTAGTCATACAGCCACAACCATATCCTATTTATCCCATATCGACAAACGGAAGGGATTGCTTATTGTTTTTCCTTTGTAAAAGCCTCCAGCTCACTAGATATAACCCAATATAAGGTTTAATATTACTAAAAGAGCTGACCGGTAGGCCATTTGGAGCTCTCGATACTAAAAGTGAGTTGAATTTTGAACTGGATGATTTAAACTCGTGGAGAACCGAACTCGAGTTTGAGCTAGCTAATCAACTTGGCGAGCTGAGCTTGAACAATACCAAATTTGGTTCATTTGCACCTCTACCTAAGATTGTGGAAAACCCCATCCTTGAGTCGATTAAAATCCAGCTCCAAAAATCTTGATTAGTTATTATTTTTACAATACTAATACTATTTATAATTTTAACCTGGGTCTTTTATTTGAAATATTTTCATATTTCTAGTTTACATATAGTTTAATATTAGTTATTAATTTCAAAGTAAAGTCGTTTATTATTCAAATTGATTATAATTACTTTGTTGTTTCTCTTATATTTTTAAGTTTACCTTTTCTTTTTCTGTAACTGCTACTGTATTTCGCTTCCATTTTCAACTGAAACTATGGTCGGGAAAACAAATGAAGGGGTTGCGTTTGTAAAACAATAATTTCAACTCTATATATCTACTCTAAGGGGTTCCATTTTATGTTTAACTTAATTTAATTTAGAAAAAAGAAAAGAAAATAGAATCAGTGAGATCCTAACAATTTATTCAATCATCCCCATAACACAGAGCCGCCTCCACACTCATAGTACAACAACGCAGCTACCCAGTGCACGGCGACGCAGTGGCAGGCAGAGACATCTCTGCACCCATCGGCCACACAGAGTCGCCTCCTTGCCAAAGAGATCCGTCCAGCGCACGACAACGTTATAGATCTCTCCATCGCACGACGACGCAAAGCCATCTCTATATTCATCGGCCACACAGAGCCACCTCTTATCCGCTGCACACGTAGAATAAAGCCGCCTCGTCCCCACCATATACGATGACCCAGTTTTGCTTTTCTTTTCTGTCTCTTTATATGAAGTTAGTAAATACCATTTTAGATTTTAGTTTTTTTATATAACTATTATTTGTAGAATCAATCTCCAATAAGAAATTTTCAATTAATTTATTCTCAATTAATTTGATCAAATTAGCTTGTTCATTGACTTAGTGTAGGTACAAGGTTTTAGTTTTGTTGACTAATTGAATAAATTAATTTGTTCAGTGAATTAATGTATGTATTCTGCTCAAAATCTTTGTCATTGAAATTAGTGTTTTTTGCTATTTGAGTGTTAAAAACTCTAAATAGATTGTGTATATGGGTTTGTTATTTATTATATATGCATATGTTTTTAAAATATTTGCTTGTCGCAAATTGATATAGGATTTAGCGTTATTATATAGGTTATTCGTTGTTATTTGAGTTTAAGTAACAATATTTTGATCGCTATGTTTGCAGAATTTAGGGATTTATCAATATTTTTTTTAAATTGCGCAACAAAAAGACGCGCGACTTGTCATCAGGGAAGGCCACCTCTCGAGCTGGTCCGCTCAGGACGAGAGTGGCCTAGTACATATATAAATATACATCTTACAAATATGAAAGTGCTGTAAGGTTTTATAACTTGTAAGTTTTTACCTCATGCAGTCTAACTATTAAGAAGACGTGTATTCATTAAAAACTGTTATATATCACACCAGCTAACTTACAAAACAAGAGATGGAAACCAAAGGCATATATAATTCAATAAATAATGTAGATATTAATAGTGCTCCATGTTAGCATGGCTCGCGTGTTAACTACCAATGAAGAGCTATTTTTCCAGATAAGGATTTACCAAATATGAAAAAGAAATATATGAAGAAGCAAATTATGGAATGGTTCAAATCATGCAAAATACTAGGAGGTTTTAAATTATAATAATTTAATATTTAAATATAATAAAAATATTAATTTTATATTTTAGAATAGAAAATGAGGATATTAGTATTTTTTTACATTAAAATATTAAATTATTATATTTTAAAACTTTATAAAAAAAAAATGTGTTGTGCTATAATTGTAGATAGAGGGAGTATATTTTTATTATGTCAATATCAGTTTACGGGTAAAAATTTATATATTATATAAAATTAAAGGTAATATAATAATAAAAGTTGTTATGTAATTGGTTTATATTAAATTCAAAATATTTGAGTAAAATATGTATGGTAAATTTATAAAATTATTATTGTGGGACACTAAATAATAAATCAATCAAAAATAAATATAATATTAAAGACAATTTCAAAACAAACATAAATGATGTCATTAAAATTTAAATCTAACAATGTAAAAAATAATTATTCCATACAATTCACACAATGCGTGAGCTACACTATAGTAAAATACAAAAATCAAACCAAAAGGAAACACGTAAACCGAAAAACCTAAGGAAACGGGGCCTTAATGTGTATTATTAATTACTTTTTAATAGTTATTTCTACATATAACTTTTTCTCAGTTTGATTTTCTAGCGATGTACAATCCGAAAACTTCTCTCCAGCTATATTTGTAAGCAAATAGTAGCTACTAGGAAACTCCGTTTAGTATGCCAAATTCAATTTTTTAAAAATTACTTCCAATATAAAAACTCATTTGCTAAATTTGTATCAAAAACTTGTTTCCACCTTCTTTTTGACTCACAAACTCGCAAAATAAAAAAAAAAATAATTATAATTAGCATCAATAGTGCTTTATTCGCATTCTTATTACTGAATATGTGGTCCGTAAGATTGCCTTCGTTGGTGCCTGGCTACCTCGAGGCTAACTTCCATACTACGAACAGGCATGTGCCCGGAGAACGATTTGACACTATTCTTCCATCAACTGATATGACGACTTTTGGAGATATATTCATTTTTAGACATGGGACCTCTTCAAGAGAGACTCTTGATATTAAAAACGGGGTCACTAAATACTCGGAGGTGGACCCGAGGGGCAAGGGAGTCCCTTGGGAATATAATACATGTCCTATATATATAATACATAAATTTGACCTTCCCAACATGGAATGGCCTACCACTGTAAATGCTGAACGGCAAGAAGGGTAACGCCTGGTTTTGGGTTTAGTTACTCTAGAGGTGAGAAAGCTATATTTCCCAATGTGTGAGGGGTTCGCTTTTGTTCGGTCATAGGTTGGTTGTGATTGTTTATGTTCCACCCGCAACTCCAGTCAATAAAACTAAACTCAGCTCACGGCCCTCACTTTCACTTCGTTCGAATTATTCTTGCTCTTCGGACACAAACAACTTGACGGCTTTGCCTGTTTGAGTCGGTTAAAATCCAGCTCCAAATATCATGATTAATTATTATTTTTACAATACTAATACTATTTATAATATTAACCTGTGTCTTTTATTTGAAATAATTCAATATTTCTAGTTATTTATATTGTTAATATAATTTATTAATTTTCAAGTCAAGTCATCTATTATTCAATTGATTATTAACAATATCTTTACTTTGCTGTTTCTCTTATATTTTCTAGTACTGTATCGCGGGTCCATTTTCAACTGAAACTACAAATAAAGGGGTTGTGTTTATATAAAGATAATTTCAACTCTATATACACATATATAAAGATACATCTTACAAGTATAAAAGTGCTGTAAAGTTTTATAACTTGACTTGTAAGCAGTGGCGGTGTCCCAATCCTGAAAATTTTCACGAAATATCTATGTAAATGTGAAATTTTTTTATGCTCCTATAGCTCGGATCCTCTTGAAAAATAAAAAAAAAAATCCTTCTATTATAGAACAGTAAAATTTTGTCCTCACCCAGAAATTCTGTTCTGTCAATACTTGTAAGTTTTTACCATATAATCCAATAAATAATGTAGATATTTCCATGTTAAAGCGGCTTACATGTTGTCAACTACTAATGAAAAGCTATTTTTTTCGGATAAGGGGAAAAAAAGATAACAAATTTGAATAAGAAAATTATTAAATGGTTCCAATCATGCAAAATGTTTTAGACTTTTCAAGTAGCATGATGGCAAAATCTATTTAATTTTTTTGGGGGTTACTTCTTAGGATAACCTTATCTAGTGGAAACTTATAAAGAACACCGTGCATCATCCAACTTAATATGAGAACATTAAAAGTTCATAACTAGGTCAACAAATCATGGAGGGGGAGTGAGAGGAAAAGTATGAGAGATTAGGATTTGTAAATAAAAAATTATTGCATCGATAGCAAAAATGAAAATAAAAATAGAAGTAAGAAATGAGAGAGGAGAACATTTCAAAATTTTTAAAAGTAATAAAGTTCTTGAAAAATATCTTAAATTTTAAAGGTAGCAAGAATGATATATGAGTGGAAACATTTTTTATATTATATATATATATATATAATATAAAAAATGTTTCCACTCAGAGTTTTGTGGCTATACCACGGAGCGCCATTTGGGTTGGGGGGCAGAAGTAACTCTTGCATAACTAAAATGGACAACAATATTGGATTGGGGATGGAGTTAAAATTTTGCTATGTTATGGTATGTTATCATGAGCTAATTTGTATTATTGGTGAGCTAGAATAAGTTGCGTCAAAAAATTCAAGTTAATGATTCGACATGATATTTTATTTTGTTCTATATTGCCTATCTTAATCTATTAGGATTTTCAATACTTAGATAATGATAATGATAATTAATAATACATAAAAAAAATAAAAATCTTCCTCTAAAACTTCACATAATATGAGCTAGTTTGTATTAACGGTGAGGGTGAGAACTAGACTTGTAATGATATCTAGTTGGCTTGGAGGTTATTTATATTTTGTATATATATAGATATATAGATGTAATCTTTTATGTATATTATATCCGGAATTTAATCATGCATTTGGTACTGATTGAAATATTACTACGAGCATTGCTACGGATTTATACATCGAATTGCTGAATCTTACTTTTGGGCTCGAAAAACGGGCTCAAATTGGTTTATACTCAAATGATTGGCCACCGCATTTGTTTTTTAGCTCGTCAGTTCTGGAAAAATGGGCTCAAATTGGTTTATACTCGGATGATCGACCACAACATCTGTTGTTTTATCTCGCCAGTTCGGATGGCCGGTGACTTTTGTGATCCACACGACGTCGTTTACATACTTTATTTTGTGCCACGGCGTTGCATATATTAGCTTGAGCCAGACCCAACTCAAGTAGTGATTTTACGTACTGTTATTTACAGCATATTGCCCTAGATTTCTTATCAGTTCTGTTTACTTCATTTCAGAGATTTCAGATTTCATGTCATTATCTTTATTTTTTTGTATTGTCTACTTTATATTGTTGTTCCATGATATTGTAAACTTACCGCCTGCTTTAGATATTTCCTGAGTAGATTAGGCAACTGTCAGCACTCACATAGTCATTTGTCAGGTTTTGGTCAGCATTTCGGCAGGCTTTGATTTTAGGGTTGCATTTATCTGGACTTAGATAGACGTCGATTTTGCGCAAACTCTGATGTATATATTTTATTTCGGCGCACTGTTTACGCCGTGTACTGGACTTAGATAGCAGTCTGATGTATTAGAATTATGGGTAGATGTTTATATTTAATTATGTTTCAGCTTTCTGTAGTTTAGTTTTCTTTTGCTGTGGTTTGGATTGGTAGTTACTGTTAGCACATCACACCCCGGTTCCGGGTGCTTGGGATTTGAGGGCGTAACGCTATCACTTCCATTTTCTTTTAGATAGCAACCAGTTTGGCCTTCAACTCAT
>MKEJ01055031.1:0-20423 GCA_001753735.1 Embelia ribes
CTTAAATGGGTTTGATAGATAAAAGTGTTAAGTATTTTCTATAATCAGAAGAGCCTAAATGGGAAATTGGTTTTTGATAGATAATTCGGAATTTCTTTTTCTCTTTAAAGCTCATGTCCCCGGGTTCGCAGGAATTCGGGGCGTAACAGAAACAATCTAAAAGATGAATACGGATCGTCACGCACATAGGCAAGAAAATGATTCCCTCAGGATAAAGAACAAAAATATATAATTTGTTTTAACGTATCCAATAAGCATGTAAACCAAGACATCACCAATTAATGAGATAGAAAGTGAGACTTATATCTACTTGTAGCCTACGCAATGGAGATTAAGAATGTGCAAAAATATCTTGCTTATGACCTCCTGAGCTAGATGATATATAAGGATGAAGATTGGGAAAATGAACTCTATAATCTCTCTCCCCCTCTCTCTCTAACAACTGGAAATGGGAAAGAAATGAGAGAAAAAGACTTGAAAAAAGTGTATAAAGGAAATTGGCGCCACACTTATCTAACTATGTATACCGATGCCTGGATACTGTGTATTGGTACCCACTGTGTACCGGAAACCTCTTTGGTTCACGGCTTTCAAGCATTTTTGGGTAAAAATAATGGGCTCTATGTACCGGTACTTGCGTTTGTGTACCTGCACACTACCCTGAACCCAAACTTTAACCCGAACACATATTAAAATGCCATGAAACCAACACTTTCGATGCCAAATGCTACCCTAGCTTTACACGCTAACCAATACTAACTATACACTATGCAAACTACGTACAACACGTAATAATATTAATACTATATTATACACAACGTCTCTATGATAATACAAGGCATTAATAAGAAACTAACATACTCGCCATGCCATGCGCTTGCTAATACAACTATGCAATAACCCCGCCATACAATACATGCCAATAATAATATTATTGAAGCGAAAAATTCATTCGAATTTTCGGAACGTTATAAGCATAACACCACATATAAGTGTAAATCTAATCTTGACTTTTAAAGTGTAAATCTCATGCAAGATTTTCTCTTCTTCTTCTTCTTTTTATCGAAACTACCCTTTCATGAGACATAAATATACATTGACTTTTCAACCACTCAAATATTGAGAAAGAATAAATAAATAAATAAGTATCTATCTAACTCTACTCTAAAAGTTTGAAAGGGTTTCCTTCTTCTTCTTCTTTTTTGTTCCAAATCTACTATTTCATAAGCTATACAAATACATTAATTTTTCACTCACTTTAAAACTAAAAAAGTATAAAAAAGCAATTTGTTAAATTGACGGCCATTAAAGCATCAACTACCTTAGTATGATAACAAAATTTCATGGATCAAAATTAAAATTGTATTCCAAAACATTTATAAAGATGAGGGCCTAATGTAAGTTATATAATTTTTGTTTTTACATAAATTCATACAATTATTTTAAGATTTATTTTCTTGAATCTCATAAAAATGAGAGTTAATTATCATTTAGTACATCAACCTTTCACCCGTTGGCTAATTAGTACACCAATATTTAAATTATGCCAATTAGTACACAAACGTGCAAATAATTTTTTAATCAGTATGCATTTAATAGTTTCCATCTAAATTTTGAACGGCAACCGTCAGCATGTGTTGTACATGCGTGAATAATTTCATTTTGCCATTTTAATTTCGAATTCTTACACTTTTAGCTTCATAATTTGAATATGATAATTTTTATTTAACCCCTTTAGTTTTAATTGTTATACTTTTGATCTCATATTTAAAATAACACATATATATACTTAATATAAGTTATATTTTGACTTCTTTTATTTTAATTCTCACACTTTTGATCACACATTTTAAATAACACACATATATGTAATTAATATTATAATTAAATTTAATAATTTATAAATATAATTAGAAGAAGGTTAATATCAAAGCATCAATTGCACCTAATTCAAACAAATTCTGCTACATTATATCAAATTACTCTATTTTATTAATTCTAATTAATTGGTGACAAACTAAATTGATTTTTTTTCTTCATATTCTGGTGACAAACTAATTAAAGTTTAATACTTTTTTTTTATAATATATATGTGTTCAATAATTATATTAAAGATGCTACAAGAAACTAATCTAATTACAAATTAATCCCTACAATTGAAATAGAAAGTAAAATGTAACAAACTTTACATATAGATTATTTGTTAAATAATCCGCCTTTTTCTTTCTCAATAGTTATATAATATCATATTATGTCAAAATTTGTACAGAGATTTTATAAAAAAGTGTGAATATATTATCCCACTTTAGGATAACAATTTTTCAAAAATGCTATTTTTTTTCTAGTTATTATGATGTGGTTATTTGTGTTGTTCTTTTATTTATATTGAGATATGATTTTAGCTCAAAGGAGCGATAGCAAACTTTTGCAACAAAAATGTAAATATATGCTATAATATAATATTCCAACATGGCATCTTTGTTATTTTGTAAAGAATACATGTGACTCTATGGGATAAAATTTTAAATTAATAATTTTTTCCTATAAGCAAACATTTAATGGTCATATTTTTCAATAACATTTAATGATTTTTTCCCTATAAACAAACATTTAATGGTCATATTTATTAAAATATTTACCCCATCAGTCCATAAGATTGTTTACCTTTTTTGTAAATTTTATAAAAAAAAATTAATTAATGTGATTAACACATTAAAATTGAATCAATTTTTTTCCCATTTATGTCTTTCATTATATAAAGTAACTTTTGATTATTTATGAGGAACTTGGAAAAGAGTATTTCGCTTTCCCATATTTTCAAGAATTTTTTGTGGGGAACATATTGATATTTGTATATATTCATGTGATAAAATGCGGTATTACAAAAAGAAAATGATAAAATGTTGTAGTAACAGAAAAATAGTGGCGTGAAAGTTAAATATCAAGGAAGGTAAATTTTTAGGTTGCTATCTTTATTTTATTTTGAACCATGTATTTTATTTCTATATAACTTTACCAATATATATATATATTGGTAAAGTTCAAATAAATTAAATTCTTAAAATATTAAATTTAATTATAATATTAATTATATATATGTATGTTATTTAAAATGTGTGACCCAAAGTCTATGAATTGAAATAAAAGATACCAAAATATAACTTATATTAAGTATATATATGTGTTATTTTAAATATGAGACCAAAAGTATAACACTTAAGACTAAAGGGATTAAATAGAAATTATCATTCTTAAATTGTAGCACTCAAAGTGTAATTCAAAATCAAATGGGTAAAATGAAACTATTTGCAAACATATAATGCATGCAGACGGTTTCCGTCCAACTTTTGGACAGATATCATTAAATGTATACTGATTGAAAATTTATTTGCACGTTTGTGTATTTATTGACAGAATTTAAAAGTTTGTATACTAATTGGCTAACAGATAAAAAGTTGGTGTACTACTTAATAATTAACCCTAAAAATAAAAAATGGTAGTATTTTATTTGTAAATTCGTATTTTATGAGTATGTTTGGGAAAAGAAATATTAAACATGGGGATGAGATTACCATAAATTCATCAAAGAAAAAAATATAAAATTTAGGAATTGACAATGCTATCATCAAACTCGACAAGTAACATATTACACATAGTTTGTTGAATTTTTATGTTATTTGTATAATTTATTATGATATATATTTAGCTTATTTACTTTATATTTATAATTTTAAGATGTTTAAAAGGATCTTAAGTTAATAATAATAAAATAATAGAGATGGTTATTACATTTTTGTTATAGCGAGTGTGAGAGTCACGACTTGAAACATAAATAACAAATAAACTGTTTTTCTATACAGAAAGTTAGAAAAATGAATTATGACTACATTGAAAAAGACACCAATTGCGACACAAGTGTGATTCTTCTAGTCTAATAAAATAATAAAAACATTTATTTGATTCACTATAATTTAATTTTGTTGATAATCTTTAATTTTCTCCTATTAATTTAAACTTTCAAAAAATGAAATTTTATTCAGGATTTGAATTGGTCAAAAATACTTACAATTGTTTCATATTTAAAAAAAATAATGAAAGCATTTCTTTGAATCGGGATAATCTAATTTTGCTGATAATTTTTTATTTTTTCCTATTAAATTCATTTCACCTCCGTACCAGTGGACCTGAAAATTGAACAAAATCAAACTCAAAAAAGCAAACAATTTTTCGTCCGAATTTTATGGATTACATAACTCCAACTTGTAAGATTAATCGCATCAGAATAGCTAAATTCTCATTTTTAGCTATTTTACCTAAAACTTTTGAAAATTTGACCAAAGAGAGCCTTATTTCATAATAGATAAAGCATCAGCTAACTTCATTCCTATACTTACCTAATCAATCCTCTATTTACTTATCACTCTCTTTCACAAAAATATATATATATATATATATATTTCCTATCTTCCCACGAATGTCTTTCTCTTCATTTTTCCTTATTTTTTCAAAGATTATAACTTAAAATTTTTTTAATATATTTTTTCATACTATGCACTGTATTAAAGCTTACAAAATAAACTTCAATACAAGATTCATATTGATATATAAATTAATAATTTTATACAAAAAATTATCAAAAAGATAATTTTTTATTATCAGTGTTAATTTTTAATATATCTATTATTAACAAAAATATTAAGTAAAAAAATATAAAAATAATTAAAATTATAGTAATTAACTAATGAGATACTTGAAAATAGAATGGGTAAAATAAAAAGAAAGTAGCATTTTTGAGCTATTTTAGCTACTAATCGAATGCTCTTATATATGTGGATATAACCAACGAATGTATTTAATTCAATTCCAAAATTTTCAAATTATCAGGAGAATTCACTTATGCATGAAATAATTTTTTTACACAATCAAATCATATTATTTTAAGAAATAATCTCCTTCCCTTAGATTTTCTTTAATGACTTTCTCGTAATCAATTTCTCTGCTACTAGTCTAAAAATTTGAAAAGGTAATTAAGAATCATCGTTAATGATTTTAGGCTTAGTGACAATTAAGTATATGATAACTATATTTTACGTGAGATATCTTTCTATTAGTATCTTACATTGAGGAGAAAAAGAATAAAAAAAAGGATATAATTCTTCTACAATTCAAAACCATATATATATATAAATATATATATATATATATATATATAAATCTGGTTGTGAGTAGGTTGCAGATGCTGATTCTCGCAACTGATACTTATGTAATATATATACATGTGGGGGCAGACATATATATATATATCAGTGAAGATGAATTACACTTATGGTCATCCTAGTTTAATAAATGCACATTTGCTCCTCAACGTTTCAATTAAAACACAAATAGTCCTCAACATTTCAAAAAAGGTGATAAATTTGCTCCTTTCATATTATTTTAGGTATTGTAAGTATAAGAATGATGATACCAATCAAGAAGCGAGCCAAATATCTGCTAAGGGGCTAGCTCCATTTATAAATTTGAAATATCACCCTAAATATCATAAATTGTAATGTTAAAAAATTTAAATGTAATTTAGCCCCCACAATAAGTATCTTGTAAGACGTTTAGTCCCATATAATAATTTCTTAGGTGTTCAACATCCACATATTTGATTGCCAGCCATGTCTCTGAATCACCAACATAAATGTTTGTAAAAAACTATATGCTCTAAGGCTCTATTTGTTTTATAGGGAAAAAAAATTAATGGAAAGTTAGATTTCCTTCACATCGATTTAGATGTAAAGTATGATCTTATGGAAATTATTTTTCGCATCTGGAGTAAAACATAAGAAAAAACACTTCCTCTCAAATTCACGAAAAACATTTTCCGAGGAAATTTTCAATGCGATGTTAATTATCTCGAAAGTTGGAAGAAAATCAATTTTTTTTTCAAGAACTTTCTTTTCTTCAGTTTTTTTTTTTTATTTTACAAGAAAACAATGGAGCCAAAATGTACATGGGCTAAGTGATTTGATTTTTATCATATCGGATGACTTTTGAATTATCTCTAAATCACTTTTCCAAAATTGGGAAGGGTTGCATTGCAATGTGAAATATTGCCACCAAAATATAATTTTATTAAAACTATGGGGATCATATTTGTAATATCCAATATAAATATTTATAGAGAGAGAAAGCTAGAGACTTAGAGAGGGAAAGATATGGGGTTTGTTGTGGGGGGACTGCACCATATATATTGGTAGAGCCAAAAAGGATCACGAAAAATCTGTGAATATTCACTTGATTTTATCTTATTTTATTATCTAAATAAATATATATATATAATTGCATATCACATATCACATTGCTATCTCTCCCATTCTCTTCCTCTTGTTTCTCTCCATTTTGTGATTTGTAACTTTGTGGGATTCAAGTTTTTTTTTTTTCCCCCTTGAATTTTGGTTGGAAAAAAAAAATAATTTTGATCAAAATAAAAAAGGAAAAAAATGGATGGTGAAGAGAATGAACCTCCACATGTGTTAGCAGTTGATGACAATATAATCGATCGAAAGCTTGTCGAAAAGTTGCTCAAGAACTCTTCTTGCAAAGGTAAACCCATACCCATCTCTCTCATTCTCTTTCCCTTGTGTAGGTTTGATCTTGTTGAGAAAAAGAAAATTAAATCAATATGAAAGAGGCGGAATCAGGATTTACGGGTAGGGACATGGGTATGCGTATTTTAACAAGGGGTCAAAAATCACCAAAAAAAAATAAAAATATTGCATATAAATTTGCTTTAAATTAAAAGCCAACAAAAATATCAATAGTTAAATTACAAATCGGATGTGAACAAAAACAAATGTAGCAATTTCTAGGTAAAATGTAAATAAAATATTAAAAAATATTTAACGGGGAATTAAAGTAGTCGAATAAGGAGATAAATGTCTTATATTTAAACTCTTAAATTAATTTGATTTCAAGATATGAATTTGTTAATTTGATAGAGAAGAGAAAATAGTGCACATTTTTACTAGATCCAACTATATATTTCAATAAATTTAATGTCTTGCAAGCTGATGTACTAATTAGAAAAACATGAAGAAAAAAAAAAAAGCACAAGAATCACTTTGCTCTTTGCCACAAAATTGTGCAAAAATACTAATAAATGTACATTAAATTGAGGAAAACTCCACGTGTTCAAAACGAATAATAAATGTACATTAATAGGTGAAAAACTCCAAAAAGAGCACTAGTAATATTTGAACTCATGAGTCAGACATAATAGTTAAAATCGTAGCTTCACTACCACGAGACCACTTGTATTTATGAATCAGAAGCTTAAATATGAGAGTTTTTTTTTTACGCATATGAGACAAAAATTACGTCGTCAATTCATTTGTCTCCGTAATTATAAATATGGTGTATTACATATAATTAGATTACAAAAAGTATTTATGTAATTCGTCGTATTATATGGTGAATTATTATTTTAAAGTTTGAACCAATTCTCAATGGAAATTGTTAATCTTGGGTCAATTCGAAATTAATATTTTGATTACTCAGATTAGGTTAAATTCGCCAGGCGAATTGTTGCTCAACATGAAAGCCCCATTATACTTACACAATTCGTGTGGTGAATTGTTTAAAAAATTATATAAAGCCCCATTATTTTTACACATTTTTGTTTAAAAAATTATATAAAAATTATACTTATATTGAGCAATTCGTCTGGCAAATTATATAAAAAATTAAAATATTAATTCACTGTATGATATAACGAATTGCTTAAAATATTTTAACTAATTCGTCATCTCTTATAACGAATTATATAAAATGCACCATATATGTAATTACGAAAACATGTAGACCGATTATGTAATTTTGGGGCCCATCTGTCCCATTTGGATAAAAAAAACTATGATATATAATAGAAACACATAATTACTAAGGGCAATTGTCCCCTCTTGCCTAAATATAAATAGGCCACTGGTTGGGACCAGATCTTATTGATTTATATAAATAATTCGTTTTTATTTTTATTTTTATTTTTTGTTTTTCGTGGATTTGTATAGTTGAAATTATTAAAAAATTTCCAAAGTTTGACATGAAATTTCCGATTCCGGAGGGTGAGGCTCTCCTTGGCACAATACGAAATGATACAATATAGGACAAAATGCTAAAAGGAAATAAGAAAGTGGGTGTAAATGTTATAGATATGATTTTGGGGGTGAATATGTAGTTTTTAAAATTTAGTCACTGTAGTCAGTCTCAAATTTAAGAAAAGTAACATAATTGGTCCCTTTCACAGTTATTTTTCTAATATAAAAAAACCTTAGCAAGTTCAATTACAAGATGAAAATATGAATGATCATAAAAATAAAGATTCTTAATTGAGCTACAAATGGGTCATTTGATTTATTTTCATCATATAGGATAACTTTCTGCCTTTAAAGAAAACCACCCGTGTCACATATTAAAAATTTGTAGACAATTAGTGTCGCAACTAAAATTGCAGCGACCGAATAGAATTCGGGCGATGCAATGGGAACAATTGCTGTAATTATCCCAATATAATATTTTTGCAAGTGTCCAAGGAAATAGTTGGGAGATTGAGTTAAAAAAATAAATAAAAATTACGAGTTAGAGCTTAATTTTAGAATTCAATTTCGGACTCGCGAAAAATGCACCATATATGTAATTACGAAAACATGTAGATCGATTATGTAATTTTGGGACTCACATGTCCCATCTCGATAAAAAGACCTATATTATATAATAGAAACACATAGTTACCAGGGGCAATTGTCCCCTCTTGCCTCAGTATAAATACGTCACTGGTAGGGACCAGAACCTATTGATTTATATAAATAGTTTTATTTTTTTTCATGGGTTTGTATAGTTTAAATTATTAAAAAATTTCCAACGTTTGACGTGAAATTTCGGATTCCGGAGGCTGAGGCTCTCCTTGGCACAATGCGAATTGATACAATATAGGAGAAAATACTAAAAGGAAATAAGAAAGTGGGTGTAAATGTTATAGATATGATTTTGGGGTTGAATATGTAGTTTTAAAATTTTAGTCAGTGTAGTCAGTCTCAAATTTAAGAAAAGTAACGTATTTGGTCCCTTTCACAGTTATTTTTCTAATATTAACAAACCTTAGCAAATTCAATTACAAGAAAATATGAATTATCATAAAAATATGAAAATATGAATGATCATAAAAATAAAGATTCTTAATTGAACTACAAATGGGTCATTTGATTTATTTTCATCAAATAGGATAACTTTCTGCCTAATTTCGGACTCCCGAAAAATGTAAGTAAATTTTTGGTTAATTATGGTTTATTATTGCAGTGACTATTGCAGAAAATGCACTGAAAGCATCTGAGTACTTGGGCTTGGAAAATGATGGAAATCATATTTTGAACAATAATGTGAGTTGAATTTTTAGGGTTTTTGTATCTTTTTCTTGCAAGCTTGGCTCAAAAGACTTATTTTTAAATACTATTATTGTTTTTCTATTTTTGTAGGGATCCAAAGTGAATTTGATAATTACTGATTATTGTATGCCAGGAATGACAGGCTATGAATTACTCAAAAAAGTCAAGGTATTACACACAACAAAGTTGTGCTTTGTTTTAGAATTAATATTTTAATGCATAATTAATATGAAATTATTTTAGATTCAGAAAATTTGATTTTCTAAAAACTCATTTATGATACCGTAATTTCCACTTTCAAAACTAGTACCAGGATACGTGACGTATTTAATCATTTTTTTGTAATGATGATAAATTTTTTTAATATTTATAGAATTACTTTTGAAATTTTTTATTTTTTCATAATTACATATATTTTCTCATCATTGCTTGCCAATTTTCAAAATGAGTCATTATTTATTTGATTTTTGTGATAACATTGCTTCTCTCTTCTCCAAATTTCTAGTAAATTCTAGTCAAACATGATTGACTTTGGAGATTCCTTTTTTTTTTTTTTTTAAAGAAGATTGACAATTTTTGGAGAATAATAAAAAAAATTATAATTTTTACTGAATCTTTTTAGCATCAAGTATTTTATTAGTGAATCAAATTAAGGGAAGAATTTAAAAAATGTTTAAGGGATGATGAATTTAAATCTTTTCTCAATCTTTTCCCTCTCTTTTTTGATATGACATAATCTTCTAAATTTAAATTAACATAATATTAAATGCATCATTTATCACAAAATAATCTTGACACTTTTGATAGTATCATTACCAAATATGCAATCCATGATTCTACATGTACACATATATATTTTGCCCATAGTTTTTTATTTAAAAGTATTATATCATACTTCAGAAATCTAATAACACTATGTCTAGTGTCTCGAAATATTGAAATTTCAATAGCTAACTTGTTTTTCCCCCTCATCAATATTTTTTAAGAAAGTGGTTCACGTATGGATGATTTTGTACCAAACTTATAGGGCGCCTGTGTCATTAGATTCTATGCATAATCTTATTTTAAAGAAATGATCAATGAACATAATATACTCCCACCTCCGTTCACAAATATTTAGACAACACATTTTATTTAAAAAAATCTTAAAATATAATATTTTAGCATTTGGATGTAACAAAAATATAAAATTTATCCTCATGTTATATTCAAAAATGTAAAATTGATATTTTTATTACATTCAAATATTAAATTGTTATATTTTAAGTCTCCTAAAAAAACGTAATGTTCAATTATTTATGAATTCAAAAATATAAATTTGATATTTTTATTACATTCAAATATTAAATTGTTATATTTTAAGTCTCCTAAAAAAACGTAATGTTCAATTATTTATGAACAGGGAGTAATAAAATACCGGACAAATACAGAATTAGGATATTAGGATTGTTGAATGTTATATAAAATCTTTTAAGGGGGTTGAAGAAGGTTATACTTCATCCGTCCATATGATTATTAAAAGAGAGGGTAATTATATACATATAAAAAAAAAACATGCAAAAAACTGTACGTACCTATGTCGTTGGGAAGGACCATGAGTTTGGGGCTATAGCTCCTTTTATAATTTGAAAAAAATCCACCCGAGATCATATTTCTTAGTGTGAAATTGTTGTTATGCAACTTTAACACCCCATAAAAAAAAATTTTAAGAAGTATTTTTTAGCAGGAATCGAATGTCATGAAGGAGATTCCGGTTGTTATCGTATCATCGGAGAATATACCAATGCGCATAAACAAGTAATAATCTCATCGATTCTCAAATTAAGTTTCAACAATTTTTCAAAATTTACTACTTTCCACTTAATAATTTTAAAAATCCGTAATTTTGAGGAACAGGTGTTTAGAGGAAGGTGCTCACAAGTTTATGCTAAAACCTCTCAAGCTATCGGATGTAAAGAAGTTGAGATGCGAATTGATACCAAACAAAAGCTGAAGATGATGCGTTGAGGAAATTAAGTTCGATCAAACATTCGTAGATTTTAGTTTAAACTTTCTCTAAGAAAACATCGGCTTATTGTTGTGTCGCATGAAGATTAGTTACGACGTCCACACGGGACCTAGTGTGACGTGGCTTGAATAATTTTTGTACTCGTTAGTTATTTCTTTTGTTCAAACAATATCACTCTCCTCGCTTGCACGAACAAGTTGAAGATGTCTACTTTCTTTTTCGGTTAGCAACTTAAGGGTTTAATCTCTAATTAATACATTTGTTTGAGTCAATTTTGTGAACAAAGTGATCATAATATCTTATGCAATTATCCGACTTTTGGCTTTTATGGATGATTAGAGTTAATTGAAGAAGTTCATATAAAGTGAACTTTGCAACGTATCAGCAATGGTGCAAACAAAAACATTGCAATGTGATTTGAAAAACTCTGATTATTAGTAGTTTGAGGAAGAGACTTTTTGTATGGGCAAGACTCCTAAATCATATTGGAAATACAAGTAATCAACTCTTTCGTCATCGAGATCTTGAAAATACAATTTGGAAAACAAAATAATAATAATAATAATAATAATTTTCCATTATTGTGCTTCTCTCTAAAGAAAAAAAAAAGATTTAAAAGGAAATTTTCTTTTACAGTTATTTGAGGCAGAGATAAATTTAGTTTTGATTGGAGGTGGAGAAACCATATTATACACCCTCTTTTCAAATTCAAGAACAATTTCCATTCGTTGTGTTCAGTTGAAAGTTTATTAATGCCCATAATTGATTGAGGAAGTAAAATTTTCAAATAAAAAACAAAACCAGATTGAAAGAAGAAATAATTATATTAAAACCAAATTTAAATTTTCATGAGCTATCTCTAATTTTGTTGTTTTTAACAAATCAGAAACTTCCAATCAGGTTGGGGAGAGACTTCATGAGCTCATAATAACAGGGCTTGGCATTGTTTTTATTTTGCTTGTTTACAGGTTCTTGTTTTGGTCTTTCTTGTATGAATTCTTGTGTTTTTTAACCTTGTGTTTTTGTGCATTTGGTTCGGTGAATAATGATGAGAACTTAAAAAGTTTGATTAACGATCAACTACTAAAATAATTCCGTTGAATTTTGAGATGCAGACTTAGAAATTTTGCTAAGGGCTGAACCGCCAAAACCGCGCTCGTTTAGGAACGGATAAGGCATAACCCGAGATGTGAAATTATTGCATGCTTCAATTTCGGAAGTAAACCACACAACAAAGATGTAATGGAAATGATCCATCTCACATTCTAAACACGTACTTCTAAGATTGTTTTATGGACTCCTCAAGAAGATATAGGACATCAAAAGTAGAGGATTTGGACTCTTTGTTTTTGCTGCTAATACCATTAGTTACATATTTAGACAGCCTCTCAAAAGAAGATATCAAACATTGGAAGAATATGAACTTTACAGCTTTTGTTCGACAGTTCAATAAAAATATTATTAACCTCAGAAACGGGAAAATGTAACACGAAAGGTTCATGTCGAATACAAAGACAATCACATATTGGGAGAACGATTTAAGTCAAATACAACAATGCTGATTGAATGAATAATATACAAAGAAAAATGAAATTATGTATATAACACCTTAACACAACCTAGTCTCATTATATTTTGCCATGAACACTCCACCCAATTCAAAAGTAATACTATAGATGTACAAAAATGGACTTCAACCTGTTATCCTTTTCACTCAACCCTCTTCTCTTCTCTTCCTTTGTGTTTTTCAACTTTCATTTCCCCAGGCTTGCATTTTTATATTCCTGATTAGGAAGTTCGATTGATTCTTTGAGCACCCAACCTTGGAGCAACAGGTTTGTTGCCCCGTCCTCGACCAGCTGACAATGGCTTGGCCTTGGTGGTGGGTGGGGGAGCAGCAATGGCAGCCCATGGGTCATCATCATCCACCGTTGAACTTGATTTGATGTTCAATGGTTTTGATGCTGATTTTGGAGCAGGTGCAGCTATCGATCCCCACAAATCTTCGTCTTCGTCTTTTGGCATTTTCACTGTAGCCTTTGATCGCAAATTTGAAGCTGCCCATGAAAAGATGTGAAAGCGTTTACAAGTAAGCAAATGAATAGCAAATAAGCTTGAAAAACAAGAGAATATCGGAAAACTAAGGTGAGCCACAAAGGTGATAGGGCTCCTTGCTAATGAAAGGCAAATAACTTAATTTATAACGTGATGCAATTGAATTGAGGTGGTATACTAGGGAGTAGAATCATGAAGGGAATGGTAAGCGACCTATCCTATCAATATTATAGAGAAGTGGAATGACCACTACCACTTTAAAAAATAGGAAAGAAAATGAGGATATAAAATGGAATTGTTGCATTCTGAGAATGCTTCTACTAAAATGAATGATTATTATGAAAAGTCTTTATTTTTTTTTTATTTTTTATTTTTTAAAACAAAGGGCGACTTATTTCACTTGAACTGATCCCCTTGTACCTAATTAGACTTGCACAACCAATGCCATAAGGATGCTGGTTTAACATCTCCATATGATGCCAACAGGTCACACTCGAATGCGTAAAGAAACAAAGGAAGTATTTTGAAGATAAACACAGAAAAGTTCTAATGCAGAACTAATATAAATGCACAATCAGCAAAATTGGTGTCCACCTTAACTATTTGGCAAGTACAGAAAAATGTTAGATTCTTTTTCCTTTTCTTTTTAAAGGGGCCAATAAGATGGTTGATTCTGAGCAACATAATAACTTCGACATTTGAAATTTGCTTTTCGTTAAAACCCCTTCCTTTTTGCACAGTTCAATCATAAACCAACTATGAACTATAAATATTGCTTTTGGAGTTTAGAATAATTACGACCTTCTGCTCTATCAACTAGAAATCTTTTAGACAACAAACAGTATTTACCTTGGAGTTTAGGCTGTGAGACGGGTCGCTTCTGTGCTGCTTGGATATTTGCAAGAGCTGCAGGTGGCTTGGGCTCCTCAAGTGGTTCTATATCATCCCACCCGTCTTTCTCACTTTCAAGCTCTTCATGAAGTCCATTTTCAAGCTCTCCCCAGCCATCGTTCGAAGTAGGGGATTCGGGAGTTCGTATATCAGTTATATCTGAGCTAGAGTTTACACGTACTACCGGAACTATACTTGTACCAACTGAAGTCATCATATAATATGAAGGACAAAGAACGTAAAGTTAGATCATAGTATCCAAACAAAAATGAGAAGCTTCTGAAAGAAGACCAAAAAAGCCAACTGCATCATCCAAAAAGACGTGAGCATAAGTATTACCCTCCTCTCCTCGAGTATGGAAACACACAGGGGGAGGGAAAAAAATAGAAAAGAACATTTTCCTCATAAAGTGCAATGCATAAAGATACAACGCCAAGTGCAGTTCATGATGATATAACACTGATGCAGTGCACGATGATATAAAACCATGTATACAAAGATAAACAAAAACTCTAATACAATACACAAGAAAAGAAGTGGATAAAAAGGCTCAGTACTGTCGAAAGGATAAAGTAACCGGGCTCAAAGGTTCACTATTTGCCAAAAATTCCAAGGTGGGGTTAAATAATGATTTCTTACTAAAACCACATAAAAGAAACCCAGATGATAAAAAAAAAACGAACAGATGATAAGATTAGTGAATAAGGTTGGATATTCGTGTCAATAAATAAATGAATCAGAAAGGATCACACAAACAACTTGAAGTCAATTTAGTTGCTTCTTTTACAATTACTATTGAGCAAAAATCTTAAGAGTTGCACCAGTTAATGTACATAAATTAGCTACAAAGTCAATTCTGGATCAAGTGAAAGATCAATATTTCCTGAAGCGTAGATTATTCCACCATAGCAATAAATAATCACACAAACCACGTTCAGAAAAAAAATGGATCACAGAGACAAAATACAAAGTTGTGACATGTTGGTGCAATATCAAGACACATACCCGAGGTGGCACTTGAGACCTCAGGAATTACAGGGGAAGTAGAATTCGCTGAAGACAGTGAGGCTTGCTCAGAAGGTTTGCCTTTATGAGTCAAGGAACTCATGGCCCATCTGCACCGACATCATCGCAATCAACGATAAGCATAAAAAACATGCAGTGTAGACTAGTCGTGCAAAGTAGATGTCGTAACATAGCAACATAACTAAATCAAAATTTAAATCATACGACTATATAAAACTAGTGAGTGCACAATTTTCCTACCCAAGTAAACCTGCATCGCCTGCCATTGATGGAATTCCTCCAGCCTTAGCCCCAGCAATATCCCCAGAATTTGTCTACAGAAAGAATCAAGAATGATAAAGTGAATTTAGTAGATCTTAGAGGACAAAACAGAATGAACAATGCAGCCATAGCCTATTTGGCTAGGAAGCACAGACACATCAAAATGGACGCCATGTCCATGCCCGACATGTATCAGACACATACTATGCGAACACTTTGAAACACATCAGATAATCAGATTGATGTCTCTTAAATTATACTTTTTTCAAAAACTTCAAAATGCGTGTCGGAGAGTCCTTATGGCATATCCAAGGTTAATGACCTACATATACTTAATATCTACTTGAGTTGAAATTAGATATTATTTGTGAAATGGTAACAGATAATCTAAATTCTAAATTGCACTGAGATATGTTCAATTTCAATTACATATATAGTTCACAAGGTCAAGGCAAACTTATTGACATATTTGTAGAACTTAATTTTTCATGGTTTCTTTCAACATATTTCTTACCATAAAATAATAATAACCAAACCATGATTACATTATCCTCTATGCATTCATTTATAGCACAGTTGTTATCTGGTCTATGCCGTTGTGCATGGTTATGGCATTTTGCCACAAACACTGATCACACTGATGTGTGAAATAACAAATATGAATGTGATGCCCTGAGATTTAAAATGTGACTTGAGGAAGAAATAGAGTCCAAGTTGTTTCGTCTTTTAACTTAGCACCTAAAAAAGCATACATTGCATGAACCTTAATTACTTTCATATGAAATCTTCCATAAAGAGGAAAGCCAAAAGCACCCCGTTTGGTTAGCAATTCAGTTTTCAGTTTTTAAAAGCTAGCATTTGAGTTTTTTTATAACAGTTTTTTGTATACGAAAACCTGTTTGGTAGCAACTCTTGAAAAATAGTTTTCAAGCTGTAAAACTGAAATATTTTTTTTTTTTTAAAATTAAGCTTTAAAAGATGACTATTTTGTGCAATAATTATTTTCTAATTCTCTAATTTATACATGATAAAATAAAAAAGGCGAACTTAAAGCTTGACTATTTTGTGCAAGAATTATTTTCTAATTCTCTAATTTATACATGATAAAATAAAAAAGGTGTACGTAATTTTGAAAGTGTGAAAAATATTAGTAGAAAGTTGAAACACCACAAGCCATTAGCAATCATATTGCCAAATTCAACTTTCTTCGACCCTCAATCTCCCACAGAATTTTTCAATCATATGTTCATTTTCTAATTTATTATTATTACATTTCAAATTAGAAAAAAATAATAGTGGAAGATAATATAAAATAAATCAAAACACCTTTTAATTTAAACAAATATTAAAGAAATCATAATAATCATATATTCTAATTTCAAAATAAAATATTTTTTAGTAGGATTTGAGATATAAAAACTAAATTGCAAATATACAATGAAAATAGAAAATTAAATTATATTTGTTTTTGAAAATATGGTTCATCTTTTCTTTCCCGCTTTGGAAATCTGAAAAGCTAAAAAAATGAGTTTTCAGAATTTCCCTTCTAAGAAAACTTTTGAAAGTTGAATCTAGAAAGTTGATAAACAAACGACTTTTCAGCTTTTGAAAATTGAATACTGAAAGCTAGATGTTAACCAAACAGGTAATATTTCATATTTTTGGTGATTCCCTATATGCAACAACTAATATATATATAACCAAAAAAAAAAATTCTAAAAATCAAAAGAATATTGAATCCCAATCATATCCGTTTTGCCTTTTTTTTAAAGTCATTGAACCTGTGCCTGTGCGCGTGTGCACAATGCATCTATATGTCAGTATGTGCTTCTTAGCTATTAGGCTACTCTCCCTGTATTCACATAATCAATTTGATTTTTAGTAACCCTAATAAAATATGATTAGTTACAGAGATGCAACAAAAAGCAATACGATGCAGCTATTTCTCATACTAAATCAGAGCAGGGACCATAACACAAGCAAATACATTCCGAAAAATCCAACTTGAGTACATATTTGAGTAAACATGGGGGTTAAAAACTTCATATGGAAGGAAGAGAACACATACTTAAAGCCACAGGAAGCGGGAGTTGTAGCCTTCATGTACAATTGTCAACTTGACAGTTTTGACTTCAATTTACTTCGTTTAATTTGGCATAGTTGGTTCTAGGAAACCTAAGCTTTCAGTAAAAAATGCGGCTTTTTTCCAACGTCAAACACCAATTAGAAACATGATCTCATTTTACAGCAAGAGCTGTAACAAGGAGTTGAAGTGGATTTAGGCGGGGGACTGATTTGAACAATAGATCAAGCACTTCCAAGTGGAGAGAAGAAAGCAAAACCATATTGCATCACATATTTATCGGTTTACTTGAAGTAACATATAAAACGAAGACAACTGTAATTTGCACCGTTCCTTTTGCAAAATATAGGTTGCACAAGGCACAACGCTTCAATATGACCCTAAGAGCATTTCCAACAAAGTAGCTATTTGCAATCACTGAATATGGGTCTCTAAAGCTTTAGAGATACAATAAATAGTGAAGTTCCCCAACTGAGTAGCTATTTTCAGTAACTAAGCAACAAAATATTCAAATTAATCCTAAAAATTGGAGATGATCATTGTCTACTATGAAAAACTCCAGAAATTAGGGTGATTTTTCTTACATGAAATTGAAACCCTATACATACATACATATATATATACATATATATTCCGCACTACACTGCAGGGTATGGAAAGGTCTGATATATGCAACCTTACCCTGTTTCTAGATAGACTTTTGCCAAGGAAACAACCCCGTGACCCACAAGTCGTTATGGAGGCGTACATGACCCTAACTTATAAAATTTCAAGTCAAGACTTTAAACACCACCAATATCAAATTTAGGAGAGGCTATAACCCAAACAATTAAAATTGAAAATTAGGATGATTATACTATAAAATGGAAAACTATAGTATTTAAGGGTATTTTCTTACATATTATCATTAAAACAAAGATTGAATCAGGAATGATTAATAAATATCGAAACGAAATTGGGCCAGAGGTGGCTGATGGGGTTGCCAGAGGTGGCTGGCGGGGCTAGCGGAGGTAGAGACAGGGCTGGCGAAGGTGGAGACAAGGTTGGCCGAAGTGAACAGTGATCCTGTAGTAGGTAGATGACGAGTTGGAAGAGCAGCTCCGAGCTGGGCTACCCATGATGTGCTGTCAACGGAGTTCTTGATCCTCGCTTGGGGAGATAGAGGTGGGTCTGGGGAGGAGATGGAGATGGTGGTGTAGGGATCACCTCGGAAGATGGAGAGCTAGAGAGAGAAGAAAAGGAAAATGAAAGAGAAAAAGTGAATTTGCCTTTTTATAACCCGGTTTTTGCAATTAATAGAATTTAGCACTCGCGCTACAGTAATAAATTTGGGTAGCTAAGTGTACTGACCCAACTTTATTGGGCACTAAATCTAGCTACTTCATGTATTTTTTATTTATTTTTTCTTTTTTTACGTTTGTAACTAAGTGGGTTTCTAAATTTGTTTATAAATCCATATCAAGACCCTGCTAGGAACTAGGGATGCAATGCAAATAATCCGAGCTTTTTCATGAATAAGCTCGGGCTCGGATTGGCTCGGCTCAGCAAGGGCTTGACTCGGGCTCGTTCATTTAATAAATGAGCCGAACCTGAGCAACCAAATAGGGCTCGTTAGATAAACAAGCCGAATTTGAACAAACTCCAACTCGGTTCGTCAAGGGCTTGGGCTCGTTTGATTCATTTATTTGTATACATATATTTCAAATCAGAGGTGTTAGTTTACGTACATAAATACATATAGCTCATACTAAATCTGATAAATTAATAAAAAATTGTCCGATTAATAAATTTTTTTAATAATTCCCCTTCATATTTATACGATTGAGTTGAACAACAAATAGGGCTCATTAGGTAAATAAGCTAAGTTTTAACAAACTCCAACTCCGCTCGTTAAGGACTCAGGTTCGTTTGATTTGTGCATTTGTATACATATATTTCAAATTATAGGTGTTAGTTTATGCATATAAACACATAGTTCATAATAAATCCGATAAATTAAGAAAAACTTGTCCGATTAATACATTTTTTAAATAATTTTACCCATTCATATTTATAAAATTGAGTTGACAAAACTTGACAATGTCGTAATTATTTGATATATTCGTTAATGTTAACAATTCTATAAGAATTTTAATTTAATAATGTTTGTTTTAAAATTTAATCGATAAATAATAAGTAATATATATCGATCTAAAAGAAACAAAATATTCATGAACAGGCGCGGGCTCGTCCGAGCCAAGCCTAAACAAAAAATTAGGGCCCATTAAGTAAACAAACCGAGCCTAAGAACACCCTCTAAAGTCTGAACATAGCCCTAGCTCGGCTTGGTTCATTTGTAACCCTACTAGGAATGCTCTAAGCATTGTGTGAAGAAACCCACAAACATTTGAAACATCTCAAGAAAATATATGCAAAACACAGTAAAGAAATAAACTGAAATCAACATCAAAAGGATCAGGTACCTCATTGTACTGCCTCGCTATTTGCAAGAACTGATCAACTGCTTGGAATGCCTTTAATCGAACATCACTGCAGCAAAAAAGATCAAGATGAACACCGCACACAAAAAAGAAAGACATGCATATGGAAAACAAATCACGTCTTCGTATCTTCCAATTCACGATGATCATCAACATGATCTAATACTTGAATTTCAATAAATTGAGGTAGGCTA
>MKEJ01055051.1:0-21676 GCA_001753735.1 Embelia ribes
TTAATTATTTTTTTTTTCAAACCAAGAATTATAATTTTATTGAAAAGAACATCAACACAGAGTATGAAAAGTCATAACTAAAGATTTATTTCGTTAAATCTTTTAAGTAAATAAGTGACAACCAAACAAATCCTAAGTCTTTCGTTGCTTTTCAATATTCTGAGTGGGATGGCAACAAGGCCAAAGCCCAATATATGGGCCTTTACATTATCTATCCTTATTATGGGCCAGTAGCATGCCAGTTTATGTTATTATTTTTCTATGAACTAGTTGTAGGTGGGCTTTTAATGTAATAACTAATAAGTAGGCTTAAAGTTCATTTAAAATTTGTGTACTTAGTTGGAATTTGAGCTTTCAAAACATAAGGGCCATTTTTGTTTCGAAAACAAAGGAATTCTAAGGATCCAAAATGATAAGGAAAAACGTGTTCATGGAAATGTCAAAAAAAGAGGGAGTATACTAAATAATGAAATAAATATTGCATAACTATAATTAAGAGTTAGTCAAAAATATTTTTTTTCAAGTAAAATATTGTTAGAAATTTCTCAAATAATGTATAATTCAAAAAAAAAAAAAATTGTTTTTGATTTTGTGAATTTCCCAGTGGTAGGAAAACGAGTTTTGCATATTTGAGAGAATTTCTAGTTAGTTTGATAATATGTTGCAAAAATCTTAAAGTGTTATTGACTCTTGTTCGGGTGGTTGAGTTATTAGTTACCCTTAGCTTAGTTTAGATCTTGATTGTATATCTTACTTTGTTCCTTATAAATATTTTAATTTTGGGGAAAAAATGCATATATTGCCAAAACTCGTCAAAATAAATTAATGCAGACAAAATAAATACAAATATTCTTGATAATATACATTCTATTAAAATTTTTAAAATATAATTTTTGAATTTGTCTTATGCAATACTTATTAGGCAGTAGTATTATGGAGCACCATAGTTTCGTAATTGTAGTGTTGTAATTTTAAATTTCAAATAATTTTCCAAAAACAAACGGCTACAAACAAAAATTGACAAAATCACAAGCTTAGCACCGTACACGTGTCACAATCCAGTCGCGCACAAGGTTTCCCCCTCTCTATTCTTCCCTCCTATACAAAACATTCAAACCCACACAATCTCTCTCTCTCTCTCTCTCTCTCTCTCTCCAGCAATTGAAGTTTCGATTACGCAGAGGTCTTAAGAATGAGGAGAAAGGTGGTTCTGTTGGCCCTATTTTTGTTAATTATTAATCTGAGTAAATACCAATTATCCGCCGACCAGTTCTTCTCATCTGCTAATGGTACCTCTCTCTCTCTCTCTCTATATATATATATATATATATGTTTGTCCCTCTTTTGATTATATTTTTTAGTTAAGTTTTTGCTACGCCGTTAATGCAATAGTTCTTTGTTTTTCTGGGTTTATTTATTTATTTTTTTTGTAATTATTTGCTTGTTTAGATTTGATGCTTAGGGGGAAAAAAGGAATTTGAGGAGGTATAAATAGTGCATATATGTAGTTGTGCCCTTGTGTTTGTTCAGTCTAAGGTTATCTTAACTTCAACATGTTAAATTTCCCAAAAAATTTAGCTGCCAAACCAGTAAAAAAGATTGCCAATATCAGGGATGGATCTATGGAAGGTTAGGGTTTACAGCATCCCATAATTTTAAAAAATCGATCTGATATTCTATAATTTAGCATAAATATATGCGGTTTTATCCCTTCGCAAATTTGATGTTTTGCAACCCTTTATAATTTTCTATGACGTTCATCCCACTTGATTTTCGAGGACTCGCTAGGGAATTCCCATTAGTTTCCTGATTTTCAATCCTTTAATTTTTTATATACATCAAACTCTAAAATAGATGCTGTAATATAGAGAATGTCCACATCAGATCCCTAAAACTTGAAAATAGAACTGAAGATGAACTGTGGTCCCCTATTTCAAGGGGATCACTACAGCAAATCCCCTATTTGGATATGCTGGTGGAGCAGTACCTTGGATTTTATCCCAAAAATTTTAGGATAGGGAGCCATTTATGGGCACTTGTGTTGATGCCAATAAGGGAATAGTCAAACATGAGAATGTTCAGTTTTTGCCATGAAAATAGGCCTTACTACTAAGAAGTTAATCTCTCTGCTGTAAAGCTGGAGTTCCTTCGCCTGTTGTTGCGAAATTGCTTGTTCGTTGTGCTCTTGCCGCAATGCTTTTGTCTATCTTGCTTATTAAACGATTGTTTATTCAGCAGGTGGGCCTTTCGGACGCAGTTCTAAAGAACCGAAATTCAAAATCGAGTTCCACCCAGAAGATGCACCTTTTCGTCCAGTAAGCAAAGGCTGTTTGACAACTATATGATGCTTTTTTTTCCCATTAGAACCTTCTGTTTTGCGCTTCTAAATTTGTGCTTATTGCTGTTTTTTTGTCCCTTAAGCGTTGGAGTAGTACAATTTCGTATTGTATGTCCCTTGAGCATTGGAGGAGTACAATCTCATATTGTATATTCTTCTCTATATGATGCTTTGATAAATTGTTTTCTTTTTCTGATCCTTGCGGCTATGATTTGCACCAATTTCAATTTATCTATTGTGTGATGCGTGTTGTACATCCTCTATAAAAGTAGCAATAGGACTTCGTATTGCACTATTTTTTATTGAGAAGGGATCCATTGGGGTAAGATTTCAGACCCTAAACCTCTATATGATCCTATGCCACAATTATAGGATTCTTCTTCACGAGAGTTATCCTATGCATAAATTAGATGAATATAGTGAACATGGACAGTACTGATAGTATCACAAGTTTCCTTATTTGGTTTCAAAAAATGCTACAAATTTAGTTATCTCCATTTCACTGTAGAAAGTGTAGTGCTAGCCTGCTAGGATGTTATACTGGCATTTTATATTCTGTTTTCACTTTTCTTAATTACTTTTACAGGATAATGACCAGGATTCTGTGATTATGCCCAATAAAAATGGGGACAAGTTTTTGTGTTTTCTGCCTAAAGTGGAGAAGTCCAAGACTGCAAAGCTAGTTTCTCAACAAAATACTAGCAACTTGATTGTGGAAAGTGAAAAATCTAGTAAATTGAAGACGCCAGATGAGTTGCTGGAAGTATTGAAGGATCGTTGTTTTCTGCGGGTCAGTAATTGTCTACGAATGTTACGTCATTAACTTTCCCAAAGAAAGTAGGGGGTAAATTTGGTTTCAGCCTGTTTTTTTTGGTGGAACAGAAAAAATTGAAGTATTTTAGCCTTCGGGAATCTTTCATGAACAGTTTGAAGCGACCGAATTGATTGAAGTAGAAAATAGTTATTAACTTGTTAAACTTGTTTTGGTAGATAGTGATTGACTTTTGGTGTACTACATACTTTCTTGTACAGTTTATAGTTCTAAGCAATTCTTGTTTTTCTAATGCTTTCGTCTTTACTAGATTGAATATTTACAATATCAAAGAAAAACAGAAAAAAATAATATAACATTCAATTTCTTTTTTGTGCAGCAAGAAGGTTGGTGGACTTATGAATTTTGTTACCAGCAGAAGTTACGACAACTTCACATAGAAGATGAGAAGGTAATTAATTTATGTGCCCATGTACATCTCCTGCATTGGATTGGACTCTTTCTATTTAATTTATTGGAACTTTTAAGAATAATCATTTTATTAAGAAAGGCCTAGATGAGGTTGTCAAATTTGTGCTATGCTCGAAGTGTTGGACAAGCTTAACTTGAAAACAAGAAGAAAGAAGAATAATTGTGTAGATTAGTTGTGTGAAACTGATGAAAACTTTGTTTAGAAAATATCCGAAGCAGTTGACATGTATGTGCAAATGGATCTATTTTGTATTTAAAAGTACAGAGGATTGTTGTTGACTATATATGTGTCATTATCACACGATTTGGTGGGAGGCTTTGTTTGACACCAATAAATCTAATAAAGGATTTGACTGGTGAATGGCAGGAGCATTTCAAGTTTTGATCGTCCAACATCATTTCAAATATATGATTTAAGTTTACTTGCACACTGCCATTCAAATTTGATTGACTCGTAAACTCATGACACACTACGCATTGAAATTCCAAATCCTCCTAATTTCAATCTTCTCGTTGCCATGTGCAACCCAAGTTTCTTCTGCTTTGCCTGTGATTATGTGGTTTTGACCTCGGCCATAAATTTTATATAGGTGGTTCAAGGGTTTATTTTGGGTGTCTATGATGAGGAGGCTACAACTGCTTACAATCAAAACCTATCGGACGTTTCAATTGTCAAAGATCCTCGCTCAAGAGATGCATTACAAAGGTATAAATTATTCCACGTATGTATAGATAGGTCATTTCAGTAATATCTTGGAAATGTGAGGTACTTCCTGGATGTTTTTTTAAAAAAAAACTAATTACTTGAGTGAATCTTACATATAGGTATCATCCTCACCAGTACACAAATGGAACCATATGCGATCTAACAAATGAACCTCGAGAAACTGAGGTATGTGGTACTTCCAAAGTCGTTTTCGCCTTTTAATTTTTTACCTAAACTTGTCTAAACCATGTCAAATGGTATTCTCAGGTTAGATTTGTTTGTTCGGAGCCCAGCGTCATGATTAGTTCCATTACAGAATTATCCACTTGCAAGTATGCTCTTACAGTTCAAAATCCAATGCTCTGCAAGCATTCGTAAGTCTCTCTCTCCCCAAAAGATTTAAAATTTCGTCTGGTTATGTTTTGGAAAGCTATTTACTTGTTTCAAAATAGAAACACTGCAAGAAACACTATTGTTGGATTTTAATCTTTTGTCAAGCAGTTTTTCGAGACTTGTATCCTTGAAATATCCTGGTTTTAGAAATCTCCATAAAGTTCTTGTTGCTGGTTACAATTTGTTTGTTTATTGGTAAGCAAAAAAACTTGCATGACAATAATGGACATCTCAAAAATTCTATTGTTTTCAGTCTGAAAGGCCACAAACCTGCGAAAATGAATATATCGATTACAGAGCCAAACCAAATCCACATTTCTATCTCATTTTTTTTCTTTTAACAAATTCATACTCTGAACATAGCTTGACCATTCATGTCATGCCCTCATGGTTTTATTTTCCGCAGATTGTTCCAAGAAGGGAGACCAGTATGGCATACCATCAACTGTAATGCACTTCCGAAAGACCACAAGGAACCAAAAACAGAAAACAGTGTTCAAGATGAGAAAATTACTATGGTTACAGATATTGAAAATCCGCCCACATTCAAATCTGAAGAGTATGCAACTTAAATATTCAGGGCACGATAATATTGCTGGCCAGCCATGCTCCCTTTCCTTTCTTCTCAATGTTTGTTTGGTCACGAGTTGTATAGGCTTTTTACCTCCAAGAATTCATCATTAACTGTTCCTTTCTATTAATTATATAGACAATTTGTACTTAATTGATAATGAGAAGCTGCAATACTAGTGAATTTTCTGCGATTATCCTCGTTTGGATAGATGGTACTTCTTTTACCCTTTGGTTTGCTCGGGCAAGCGCCTAGGCTAGCGCCTAAGATGTTTGAGGGTCTTAGCGTCCTGAGATCGTTTAGAGCTTTTAATAACACTGACTCTGTTGCTTGCACGAATCACAAACTTACAATCCCACTTATCATTGTTGTATCAGAGGCTCTAAGTACTCATTTAGAGCATGAATTTCATCGGAAAATGCTTACTTTTGTGGCTAAGTCTTGGTGTGGAAATGAGTAATTAGTTAAACCCTTGCAAATTATTTTCTGGTAGTTCTGAAATTGGCAATATCGTATTCTAATTTATCACCTTATTATAAAACAAAAGATTCAATTATGTTGACTCCTTGGATTTTTTAATTTTTGTAAGTATTGGGAATTGAACGCGTTGGAAGAATTTTATTCACTTGATTTGTCCAAGTGGAAACGAAAGATAGAAGCCACGTGTCAATTGCTGGTAACGAACTTAACTAACTTCACGCTAACTACCTTTGAGAACAAACCCCCGTCACCCCGAAACCTCGTTCAAACAAATCCATACATCCTAAATCTCTCTCTAAGACACATGCATTTGTACCAAATTGACCCCAAACAAATCGTAAGGTTCTTCTATCCCTCTGTTATCCAAACATAAACATACTATGTATCATTGGGCACTACTGAGAAAATCCCCCCCATCGATCCGAAGACTCATCCGATCCCAAATTGTCCACGGCTGTCGGATATCACCGTCAACGTCGCCTAATTGTGGGTTTGGCAGTGGTGAAAATAATCGGGGAAGTTCAAGGTCGAAGTGGGTAGATGTCGGATCAATCTCTACAGGGTTGGTCGTTATCGGGTCAAGCTTAGGACTCTGTAATTGGTATTCGGTTTCGGATAAAGATTCAATTTTTTGCTTTGCTGATTCTGGGGAAGAGAATGGGAAGCCTAAGAAGACACCCAAATTTATTTTCGGAGGTGTTTAATAAAATAGAATGAGATAAAAGACGGTATTATGTAAATATGTAATTATTTTAATATTATTAATCATTTCTTATTTTCTCATAGCTTGAAAGGACAAGAGAGATCTTGTTGTTTTTCAACAATACCTAAATTTGTTGATTCATTAAATCTTTTTTTCTTTGTGCTAATACGAAGTTTAGCATATCTCATCTAAAAGTTTAAACGGTTAGCATCAGTCATCTTCGTTCCTATCTTTGTTTATACCATGCTTGTATTCCACCTTACAATCGTGCGCTATTATATTCTAGAGGCATATAGGAGAAAGGTCTTCTTCAAGTACGAAAAACGAATACGAATGACAAGTCCTCCCGAAAAGGTAAATGATTCATTCAAGCTGCACAAAAGTCACCCACCAAGACTGGTTTTCTTTGTAAATGGAAAACATAATGCGGATTTATTTCAGGTTTTCGAGTACTTTGCATCCATCCGGACCGCAACTGGGGAGGTACTTATGACACCAATGGACTTGATGCATGCCATTGTCCCAGTGTTTCCTCCATCGGAATCGAATCGTGTTAGGGAGGGAAGCTTGCAAGGGGAGACAACGTTTGGTGATTTACATTGCCCTCCTTCGAAATTTTTCATGCTTTTCGACACCAACAATGACGGACTCATCTCATTTTCAGAGTGAGCACCAAAATTTGTTTTCTTGTTATTATTCTTATTTTTATTATTATTATTAACATTATAATAACTATTTTTGTTGGTTTGTATTGGCAAACCTCTATCTCAAGTTTTAAATGGGAGTCTATCGTATATTATTATTTTCACAGGTACATCTTTTTCGTGACACTGCTAAGCATCCCAGAATCGAGCTTTTCCGTGGCATTCAAAATGTTTGACCTCGACAATAACGAGTAAGTCATTTCACTTCCATTAACCGTAAATAATATCTCATTATTGTCAATAATTTATTGAGATTTAAGTTCCCATTTATGAAACTATTGGGTTCAAGTGCTGATTTTGCAAACCTCTGGGCATGTAAGTGCGATTTTCTCAAACTCTGATCTATCAAGTTGAAATGTGAATACACAGAGAGATAGACCAGGAGGAATTTAAGAAGGTGATGGCTTTGATGAGGACTCATAATAGACAAGGGGCACGGCATCAAGACGGGCTTCGCATTAGGTTAAAGGTTTCAAGCTCGGTCGAAGATGGCGGCCTGCTTGAGTACTTTTTTGGTAAAGACGGGAACGAGTGCTTAGGACTCGAGAGATTTGTCCAATTTTTGAGGGATTTGCATGATGAAGTAAGTTTTCCTATTATAAGGTTAATTCCATTGCAACTTTTGAGCAAAAAAGTTTGTTTTTTTGTTTATGCGAAAATCTAGATATATCCAGTTTAAAACTTATAGTTTATTAAGACCAAATAACTAAAAACTCAACTTATAAACTGAGTAACCAAATTTAGTTAGGTTATAAGCAGAAAATAAGATAAGCTTGAGCTTAAAAACTGCAATCAAACTTGCAACACTTGGTTATTGTTTTATAGTAGTAATTGTCAATTTTATTTATTTATTTACTCTTTTATTTTTTCAAAATACTTGCAGATAACTCATTTAGAATTTGCACATTATGACTACAAATCACAAGGGTGTATATCATCCAAAGACTTTGCAACGTCTATGGTTGCTTCTGCTGATATGAGTCTCATAAACAAGTTTCTCCATCGGGTCGAAGAATTAAACGAAGAACCCGACCTCAGACGCAGACAGTTTACATTTGAAGAGTTCAAATCTTTCTCCGAGTTAAGGAAACGATTAAAGCCCTTGTCTATGGCAATCTTCACTCATGGGACCGTAAATGGAGAGCTAACAAAACCCGATTTTAAAAGAGCTGCACACCAAGTAATACTAATTTTCATTTCTTTTTTTTTTTCTTTTATTAAATTTCATTTATACTCGTAATGTTACGAGTAATATAAGAGACCAGTTCCGATTAAGTGACTAAGGTCTATTATCTAAAATAAAAAATCTGAGGCGTGGAGCTGTAAGTTTGAAAAACACGAGGGTGTTCATGATATTATTGCAAATATTGGGGTGTAGGTGCAACTTACACTTCCGATTTTAATTTTCCGTTTTTGTCCCAATATCAAAAGAATAATGCATACTAATAAAGTTCTATTTTTTTGTTGCCAGGTTTGTGGTATCGCTCTCACGGATAGTGTAGTCGACCTTATATTTTTTGTGTTTGATACAAACCGGGATGGGCATTTAAGCTCAGATGAGTTTTTAAGGGTGATGCAAAGGCGAGAAACGAACGTGTCACTACCAAGGGAGCCCGGGCTTATGGGGTTGTTATCTTGTTGGATGGAATGCACAAACTGCTCTTATTCGAAAACTTTATTTTAAATCCTCAGTGTTAAAAGATGGTGTCGAAGTTGATACATATAACCTTGGACAAAATAAGTTTGTATCGGCTTCTTGATTAACTTTGTGGTTATATTCAGAACTTAAAAACATTAGATTTTCATCTTCTTCTGTTTTTTTTTCTCAGACCGATCGGGTCGTGTTTCAGACCAATTGGGTCGTATTGATCATCAACGTGGATGTTCAAGCAACATGTTTCTGTTAAGAGGTACACTTTTCGGATGAAAGATCTTGGATAGTCCAGCCTGTGCGAGCAATGTATGTATATCTTGCATAAATATTCTCGGAACAATAAATACTATTGACTTATTCGAACATGAAAATTTGTTCAGATTCTGTGATTAACTCGATTTTGTCTACTAAACATGTTTCCCGCAATGCCATTTAAAGTGATTTCCTTAATCATGTTGTTTTAGTTTCATGATTAGCTGATGCTTCATAGGCAATAGTTTAATTATGTCCCACTTCGACAACCAACCGAACTTTAATCCCAAGAATTTAGTATCCCATTAATTATGTAATCACTGTCAAAACTTTAAATATCAAAGAACACAAGAAACTGAAATTGATCATTAAGAAAGCTCTAAGCATAATGTTCAACCCCAGAAATAGAATTAAACTTAAAATCCATTATAACAGTACAATAACAAGTCATAACAGCATCACTCATGAGGATCAACCTTCTTAGTTTACTAAAAAATTAGAATCATTTGCACAATCACAAACTATGTGCAATGACCATCTCATATATTTTACTCTTACATATTAGTAAACAATCAAACTCCTACATACACATGTAAGACTCACCAAAGTCTCAAAAATACACATCACAAACTTCTGATCTTATTTCTCAATGGTTTGTAGTTTGGGGTATTGTAAATGATCCCCCGGCATAGAGCATTTCATAAACGGGCTTAATCCGTTTAGTCAAGACGACACTAAGCATGGTCCCCATAGAACAAACACCGGCCAAGACCAAAAAGGTTTGCCTAAAACATTGCGGACCATAACAAGTTACACCGCCTTGCTTAGTCGCCTCATTATCATAAACGGACCCTGCAAGTAGGGCAGAGAAGAGGAGAGCGCCAAGTGGATTTCCAATCATCATGAAATTGAAAATAATTCCGAAATCTTGCAAACCGAATAGCTCTGAGGCTGTGGGGACCATGGTGGAGAACTGCACACCGTAGCATATCCCAAGGATTGTGGTGGCGACGTAGAGCGTGCCGTCGAGGGCGGAGGCAAACAATAGATATGTAATGATCATTACGACTTGAGTGAATGTCATTAGAATTGTCCTCGGTATCATTTTCTTCCTGCAATAGGGAAGAAATTTCAGCAAAACAAAACATGCTCTCGTTTCTAACAGAGGAAATCCGGTCACCACTACAAAACCATGTTCTTTGAAATTATTTAGTACACCTTGTCAACATTCAGCCTACAGTTCGTACATTTTTACCTATTTCAACTATTAATTAAACTTTTAAGAGTCAAATTGTAAAAGAGGCCACCAATGTTTTCAGGTTAAGATTACACTATTTTATCTTCTACTTAATCACTTCATTATTAATCAACAAGGAACTACAGTGGGGCTCCAGTTAACAGGCTATTTAACAATTTAATATAAAATGATTCCAGAGAAAAACATGACCTGAACCAAAATGTAGCATATTTTCTATTTACGTGACATGTTAACCTCTATCTAGTTTTTCTAATTATTAAAGAAAAAATTACAGGAAAAGAAGCATAAAAACCAATAACAATAGTCAGTGATTAATCTTGGTTGCTATGTGGTTTTTAAGACCATTCCTCTATTTGTTGTTTTTAATTAAAAAAACAAAAACAAGGGTTAGTGTAAAAATTACCGGACAAAATACTCGGAAACCGTGCCCCCAGAGAGCCGACCAAGAAAATTGCAAAACCCAAAGAGCGACAGCAAAACAGTCGTATCATGCAAACCCTGAGCTATCCCGATCTGCGCCAAATTATTCAAAACCGTGACCCCCGACCCAACACCCGCAAAGTAAACCACGAACAAGAGCCAAAAATCGGCCTTCACCAATGCCTCGCGGAACTTAAAATCTTCCCCCCTCCTCGGCCTCCTCTTCTTCTTCACTGCCCCCTCACCCTCAGCCAAAAGCATGTCCATCTCCGACATGCCATCATTCTCGTTGAAGCTCCCAACATCAGGTGTCGACGAGCTTGGCGTCAGCAGCGGGTCCGTCTTCTCACCACCATCATTCAACTGCTCAGCAGATCCCACATGACGACTTCGGCATGAGGGAAAAATGGTCATTTTGAGCGGGATACAGAGCGGAGCCATCAGAAGCAACACCATTATAAAAATGAATGTGTACTGAATAGAGAGACTAAGAGGTACATAACGATTTACCATCGTAGTGGCAAGGAGGTAGAGGCCAAGGACGATGCTAGTGGCTTGGATGAAGACGAAGTGGCCATGTTCAGATGAGTCATCACCGAGGGCAGGCGTACAAGGCCTCACATAGTACATGAGCGTGATACATAGGATAGGGATACCGAGGGAGAGGAATAGCAAGAGATTCGAGGAGTTGTTGTGGAGTAATATACTGAATATTTCGGTGAAAACTGCAGCACTTATGCCACCGTAACCTTTGACAATACTCGCGACGGTGCCTCGACTGAGGGGGAAGTTTCTCATGTTGGTGACTAGGACAGCTGTCCCAAGCCAGGCGCTGCTGTTGGTTCCAATACAAAGCGCGAGCCATAACTGCCATACAGTAATAAATAAACAAACAAAATATCAAGTAAGTTGTATAAAGCATAATCATAAACCGGTAACTACCATAAAGTAAATGAACTTGATTATAAAGAGAGGAAAATTAAGAGGATTGTTACTGAATAATAAGATTTCTTTCTTAGATGCTTATAACCTCCCGCTCATAAACACACTTCTAACATATTTTCTATAAACTTCAGTGGCAAAGTAATCTATATGAGCTAATATAAGGCGCGTTTAACAGTCGCACAATTGCTTCACAAGGTCCAGTTTTCTAAGGTAGACTGTCATGTGAGCAGTGGATCAGATCGATCAGAATTCAACTCCATCAGAAAAACTCGTCTAGTTGAGCTTGCATAGGTGGCTCATCCAGATCAGGTCTAACTAAGAATTGTTTGATTCAAAGCTATCATTCGGTTAAAGCAAGTGCTGATTATAACGATTTTTTACTACTGTGATGCCAATCTACTGTACATGAAATTGAAATTTCACTGTTAGTGGTGCCTACATGCTTACACAAAGCAAAAACCAAATTACTAAATTAAATCTCTGCTGGAGGGATGAGATCGTTGTCATCTGATTGTAAGGACATTGTTTGTCTACAAGGGCAAAAAATTTGACCCCGAAACAAATATAGCCGAAATGAATGGTGAGATTTGGATGAATGTGGGATTGGCTGATTTGAAAGGTACATTTAAAAAAATTCAGATTATAAGTTTATTTGGTTGCAGCTTTTAGCTTGTCTGTGTTTCTCTTTGCTTCAAAACTTGCATGTATTTCACTGCTCAGCTTTTAGCCGAGTTTTTCCATTTGTCTAGCCTACAAAGTGAATATGCAAATTGGATACATCCAGTATTTTGATCTTCAAAAAAATCCTTTTTTGGGGCTTAAAAACTGCTAGGATATGTATTTAAAACATGTGTGTATGATGTGTGTGTGCATATAGGATGGCTTCTTGGTGCCGGAAGTGCATATATTTGAAGCCTAAATTGGAGAAATTAGCAGCTGAGTATGATACCAAGTAAGCACCTCATCGCTCTTTTTTTGGAGGCAAATGTACATTGTACTTGTAACTTCATAGTATTTCTATTTTTTTTCCACCTTCATTTCAATTCATGAGACTCTAAAAGTTTTACCGATTTAGCCCAATGAGGGAAAGTTTAGGATGAATACTCATCAACAATATTGTACAAGATCTTTCTGTACAGAATGTGCGATTTTTTGTCATTGTCAAACAACAACCCGAGTACTATTTTCCATAAAGTGGTTGTGAAGCTACATTTCCCTATTCGAATACAACGACACTTCACTTATTCAATGACATTAAAAAGCTAGTTTGGTTCAATAAATGGTTGATCCTCTCCGAAAACAAAGATGTGGTTGAGTAGCTTTACGTACTTTCCAAACTTAACACAAGGAAGATTACTTTTAACTGAACCTTATATTTGTATCAGGCTCAAATTTTTTTGCGTAGACGTGAACAAAGTGCCTCAGGCTCTGGTGAAACGAGGAAACATTTCTGTAAGTCTGAAATCAAATCAAACTCAATTCTCTGTCATTTGTCAACCTTCTTTTATTACTAGTTTACTCACTTGCTTTTTCATTATTTTTGCGGTGAATTCTCAGAAAATGCCGACAATTCAGGTCAGTTCCTTCCTTTCATAAAATTTATTTGTAAGCTATTTTCTTACGATGTCAATACTGAAGATAGCAAACTGAATGGGGGATTTGGTTTTGCGAAAATTTGTTGCAGCTATGGAAAGATGGAGAGATGAAAGCTGAGGTTATTGGAGGGCACAAAGCATGGCTTGTCATCGACGAAGTTAGAGAAATGATTCAAAAATTTGTATAACATAATCATTCTCTCCCCTTCTTATGAACTTGTACATCAAATACAAGACTATTGTACAGAATGGTTCCCATCGGGATAAACTTCAACAAGTTCTTTAGAGTATACCGAAAACTTCAGTTTGTCACAGACAATAATACTATTTTGTTCAGGTGACACGACAGTAGAGGAACTTTTCCTGCGGGATATTTACTTATTCAGCCACATTTAACAAATCCTTGGGCCAAATATAACTAGAACATATAGTGTTCTAGTTTCAACATCTACAATGGGGACAAATATTCTGAACCTAAATACTGAGAAAGGAAATGTATGCGACTCCATAATTTGAGATAGCCATATCCCAACCCTAACATGGATGATATCCCGATCCACAATGAGTTTGATTGCACGGAGGGGTTTGGATGGGAAATGAGAAACAAAATTAATTAACAGAGGAATAGACGAGAGGAGATATTAAGTGAATAATTATATCCAACAGTTGGGACTAAGTTATCATATTAGTTTAATTCCTGTGTAAAATAATTCTAATTTTTCTAACACTTCTCTTCCCCTCGCTTCCAAGTCATCATCACCGAAGGCCCAACCGAGGTCCTAGCAACCAGTGCCGTCCGTAGCCTAGCAACCAGCGCTACACACTTCGTCGATGATGCTGATCTCCTCCCTTACTTTGCAAGTAGCATAATTTGTAATTGGGATTTGAATGGTAGAGGACTTGCAGAGAACAGAGAGGGTTTTGGCTCGTTTAAGGGAACAGAAAGGGAGGGAGATTTTTGAGGAGATCAAAGGGAACATCATTTCCATCAGAAGCAGAAATTGGAATTCTCCTTTTCATCCTAGGTGTGGCACTTGAATGTAAATACCTCGTAACAAGTGAATAAAAATAGTTAGGCACAAATCTACAACTAACAGCAAGTTAATCTAAGCGCGATCTAAAAATAGTTAGGCATAAATCTACAACCTGAGTAAAAAACTAATACACAACTTTCCCCAGCAAGTTAATCCAAGCGCAGCAGCAACGAGAACATATGGTTCAACCAATTGGAACCCAACAATCATTCCATAACTCAAATCAGGTTTTGAATTACAACCATGAAAGTTCTACATTGAAAGAATTGCAACCATGAAAGTTCTACATTGAAAGAAAATAACTCTCCATTATGCTTTCAAATTCCAAAACCAAAAACTGCCCGTATTTTGTGGAAGATAAGATCCCGCCATCCCCTTTCAGTGTTCTCCACCACAGTTGCATTTCCATACCTGCATTGAAAAATACAAAAAACACATACACCAATGGATTACAAGACTTCAACTACCACATGAAGAAATCGTAGAAGTAGGATATGTAAAATCAACCTGTCTTCCTCTGGAACATCAGTCTGTGTCAGCTTCACAACTGTGAATCCAGGTTCAGGCTCTTCAAGAGTAATTCGCACCTGCAAGAATGGCCAGATTCTATTAGCAAACAACTCCACTCACCCTTCTTCACATGAACTGATCCGTTCCACATCCTCACGTCATAAACATCATATATCAATGAAAATAATCCTCGTAAATATCTTCTCTCCAACTACAAGTGTACATTATCTAATATTTTTTTTTTTTTTGGAAATTTACGTTATCTAAGCTTAAGCGCACCTTATCAAACAATGTTAACAAACACATTAACCCGTTAGATTTTCAAGCCAATTTCTCAGTGTGCTGATAATACATCCTTGACCAGGATTGCATACACAGATTAGGATACAAAAAGCAAGCAGTACATATGTAAAAACCTCACAACATCCAGCAAATGCAACAAATGAGGACCCATCTTCTCACAAAAATTCACGACATTACCCAAAATTCCCAATTCTTAAGTTCATCATCCAATAGTATCATCTATAGATTTCATAAACACATACAAATACTAGTAAGAGATCAGATGGCTTACAGTGGATAAAATGCCATCGGTCCAGCTTCCAAACCTCCACTTCTGCACAATTAACTTCCCCTCTTGCAACTCGACATTCACCCCAGTCACCGCCCCATCGAAAATACTAAATTCCCCACCCACCTCCTTGCTTATCCTCGCGCTACTCTGTGTAAACCCCTTCCACCTATTCTCATCCATCAATATCTCATACATATCCTTTGCTCTACAGCTGAACTTCTCACTCAAACTTATCGTCTTAAACCCCTCCTTCGCCTTCTTCTTCACCTCCTCTTTCTTCTTCACCTCTTCCTTCTTCACTGCCACCTGAGAGGCCCCTCCAGCAGCCTCTTTCTTCACCGGCTTCTTCACCTCCAGTTCCTCCTTGGCCGGCCCACCCTTTGCCATTGATGTTACATAAGCCCTAATCTGTGGCATAAAAATGGGAAGCATGAACAAGGAGTACATACAACAAAAGAGCCACACATGCACTATAACGCCTGCCATAACTCATGTTTGGAGCATCACATCTTACTGTCTATTAATGTACAGTATGTATTAATGCAAAATAGAATAGAAATGAGAAAGCAGGCCTACATTCAACAACACAAGGATGTAAGCCACTTCGATATCAACCATTTCCCTTAATACATGATTAAATAGGCACACCTTATATCAGCTAAAAGCCATGGTGTTACGGATCCAACAAATACTACTAGAATTATGTCTTCACCCTTTTCCTTTTAAAGGCAGATAGAAAGGTCAACAGAAGTTGGCATCATATATATCCAAATTACACACTAAAAACAACACTTAAAGTGGAAGCTGGAGACTGAACCTGATTGCTTTAACTTTTTCAGTTCAATATTTGCTCCACTTGTTAGCTAATAAGTTGTTTTGTAATTGCATGCCTAAATTTAAACTTAAGCCTTTTTAACATCTCCAGGCCCAAGAAGCTACAAACTTTAAGAAGTAACTGGAGGATTATTTTCATTCGCAACAAAAGAAAAGGCAATCTTTACTTGTTAAAAGGCACATTCAAACAAGAAATCAATTATTCAACCCTTACAACAAAGACAAATGGTGAGTGAGTCACAAGGGGCTTCAATACTCAAATTGAAGTGCACTAATCTGCACCAAAAATGCGGCAGCATCTTACGATAAGAGATAGGCCTAACAACCTGTCAATCTAAAAGCATATTACACATAAGCTACGTATGAAAAGAGCGGGAACTTAATCCCTACGCACTAGTGGGGAACCCATTGGTCTACACATGATCGAACAAAAACATGATATATCAGAGACAAATCCCACCCACCAAGTAACCAATGGAAATAAATCCGGGAGAAAATATACACGGATCCAACGATGTGGCAGTTTCTATCAGCAAACAATGATCCTAACCTACTGTCAGTCAATACAATACGATGCATAAATTTCATAAACATATATACACATCATTTATTTATCATGCTCATATGCACAAGCAATACCAAACACACATAGCAAGCATTCATTGGCAAAAAAAATTAAAAATTTCAGAATTACATATCTTATCATGCGGCATCATTATGTAAATAGAAGTATTATACATAGAATGTATCGATTAATGTGGCAGCCTATGGGGAAGCAATGAGCTTAAACAACTGTCCATAAACACTACATTATACACCTAATTAATTTATCAAACCCTGATGCAAAAACAACAATAAACAAACACAGCAAGCAAACATAGACTTAAAAAGAACTTCAAAATCACAAAACTAGAACTGCCACATTATTATGTACGTAAGAAGGAAAATACAAAGACTGAACTGAATAGCGTGGCAGCTTCTACAGGCAAGGAATGGGCCAACCTACCCTCAGTCAAAACAAAGTAACATGCACAAATTTAAGAAACACAACATACATTGCACGAACACTAAACGAACATAGCAAACATTCATGCACAATGCTACCTTGATCGTGGTTCATTGTGGTACGCAGTAAAGGTACGGGAATGTAGTATGCGAGTCCAACCAGTATGCCGGACGCCGGGGGTAGGCTTAGTTGGGCTTACCGTTATACAAAAGTAATATCTTTCTTTAACAAAATCATATATTTGATTACGAGTTCTCATCTTCTATTCTTGTACTTAAAGTTAGTATACCATAAGATCCTTCTGAAAGCTACGGGTTTCTCGTTAACTTTCATTTTTCTATTCCTCATCTCTTTGCACTAACTGTTTTCATTTGTTCATGGATTAAACAAATTGAGTACGCCAAAGTAGGACGTGGAAGTACCGCATTCTGGTACATGGTAACTGGAACGCAATATCAGAGAGCTCATGGAGAATTAGGTAACTTCAAAAAACAGTTCAAAATTTACTGAACAGTCGCTGCCACATCATCAGGAATTAAAGATTACACACGTTCCAACATAAAGGCCTTCCCTTCTTGAAAAGAGTATACCTGTTCCAACATAAAGGACTTCCCTTCTTCAAAAACCTTCCTTCAACACCTTCCTGATGGGGCTCTTATCCTAAACCCTAACCCCTGGCTCAGCGCATTCTCATCCATAATATACAAAATCTCCACCAATCCATCGAATTTCATAATGGATTTTCCAGTGGAATCCTCTTTTTTTTTAAAAAAAAAGAAACATCCCGGTGGAATCATTGGCCGCACCTTCCCAGGAGAGATTTGAAGATTTGAACTGATTTCAATCTGGGAATGAATTGGCCTAGGCTTCACCTTCGTCTTATTCGAGGTTTCAGTCCTGATGAAACTAGCTTGGCACAGAAATGAAGACAAGAGCCCATAACTTTAGTTTACTGGGATTCATGCTTACCAAGTTCCAAATTTCCCCTTTTTACTTAGTTAACATTCCATGCAAGCTCGACATGATTTATCCGCAAGATATAGATAGGATCCTTGCCATTTGTTGGCTAATGAATTGAACATCAATTCAGTGACAAAGTGATACCAAAATAGAAAATAAATAAAACTGTGACATAAGTAAACATTTATCGATTTAGATATGTGGCCAAAATAGCAGTTGGTCTGATAGAATAAATGTTGCATGCTGTGAACTAGGATGAAAAGGGAATTAATATTACTCTTGGTAGAAGAAGCAAGATGAATAACGGAAACAAGGAAAGAAGTAGAGAGATCAGAAGACCTCAGAAGATGTTGGAGTGTTTTAGTTGATGAGATCTATCAGTTCGGAGTCACCATAACATCCCGTGATTTCACACAGCTTTTTCCAGACAGTAAAAGTTGATAACAATCCCAACAGTGTCATTTACATTAAAACTTTGTTCCTATATATATATACACACACACACACACATGTACATATATATAAATATATATGTACGTCTATACATATGTAAATACAAGAGAGTTTTGGGATAAGGAGATTTGGTAAGTAGCATGCATACATACATATATAAGAAGACGAGCAAGAATGAAATACTCCTTTATCAGTATGCAGTTATTTAATTACAATGACATGCAAGTCTCAAGCTACTTGGTTAATTACTTCTCTACAAAATCATTGCTGTATATCATCTATATATGTATAATTACATGTCAATTCAGCTTATTCTTCCAACCCTCTCTCTTCATATATATTTGAAAATATAATGGAAAGTAATTGTGCCGTGCTACACTGTTTAAATTGCACTCAGCATTCAATTTGGAAAAAACAATATGCAATCACACAGCTTTTCAAGATGGATCGTAACCGTTGGGTTCCATCAACTAAACATTTCAACGACCTTTGAGACTCTCTAACTCCAACGCTTCTCTTCTTATTTCTATCCATTCTTCTACTACTATCAATAATAATATTAATTCTCTCCTCATCCAACACCACTCAACGTCTGTTCTCCCCATGCCAACCTGTTTTATTGGTAGCTAAATCTGTTTAATCAATAAATGTCTACTTGTATCTTTATATATCTTCTATTTTGATATCACGCTTTCTTTTTTTAATTGAACTAATGTTCAATTCATGAATCAAGAAACTGCAAGAACCCAACTTTGAACTTATTAATAAAATCAAGCCAATTCAATCAAAAAGTAAAACAAAGCTTGGACTAACTTTGATGGACTTATTTAAATTAGAATCCCATCTACCCATAAGTTATTGGTTCTTATCTTCATATGACGTAGTCTTCATCCTCAAGTTTTATGGGTCTGTTTATTACCTTTTGTTAATAAGTTGTTTCCGCAATGCATAAGACATCAAAATCTAAGTCTCTTTCACTTCTCTGGGTCCAAAAAGTCACATGTTTTTAGCTGTTATCTAAGTTTTTTCTCATCAGCAAAATAAGTGATATACACTTGTTTAAAAGCTACAGCCAAACAAAAGAACAGTAATTCAACTATTACAAGACAAAAAGTGTGTCAATCATAGGGGGGTCAATACCCATAATTTATATACAATAATCTGACCCAAATATGGGACAGCTTGAAATAGGCCTAACCACATCTCAGCCCAATAGCATACATAAACAATATGCATAAAAAGAGAAAGAAACATCATTCTTGCGCTAGCACCAAGTCCACTGGCCTATACATGATTGAACAAAATACCACCCACCAAGTACTAAATGGAAATCATATGCTATTGCTGGCAGAAAATCTATGAAGAGTTCGTAAAAAATAATGTGGCCACTTCTATTGGAAAGCAACAGGCCTAACCTACTCTCACTCAACAAAAACATGTGAATTAATATTACACACGCATATACAGCTAATATTTATCAAGCTTATATGCAGAACTAACACTAAACAGACATGGAAAGCAATCACAGGCTTGAAAAAACTTCAAAACAACAAAATTTATGCTGCCACATCACTGTGTGCTTATAATAATATTTTAAAGAACGAGCACCGACACAGTATCTACTAAAGTAACGAGCCTGTCCTACTCTCGATTAATACAATACTGCTCATAAATTTTACGCACATATATACACCTAATTAAGTTATCAAGCTCATATGCACAAACAACACTCAACAAACATAGTAATCATTCATATTATGAATTTTGTAAACTTAATAAAACACTTCCAGCCATTAAGTACCCAAACATTACACAAAAGGGTGAACCAAATCACGTGGCAGTTCGATTGGAAAGCAATGGGCCAATCCTACTCTCAATCAATACAATACTTCACATAAATCTTATACTCGTATATGAACCTAATTAATTTATCAAGCTCTAAACAAACAAATATATCAATTCACTAACTCAAATAAAAAGCTACAAAATTACAGAGCTGTCATTGCCACATCATTACAAACGTGCAAAAAAATCATACCTGCTCCAAGACAAACGGCTTCCCATGCTTCAAAAACGCCTCCTTCAACGTCTTCCCGACCGGACCCTCGTCCTGAACCCTAACCTTAATATCGGGATCCTCGTCCGCATTCTCGTCCGAGATATACGGAACCTCCAGCGACCCGTCCACCTTCATAATCACCTTCCCCTCCGAGTCCCTCGCCTCACCGTCCCACAACAAGGTCAAACTAATCTCGTACCCCGGAATAATCTTTCCCTTCCGGACATTAACGTACGCCTCGCCCTCAACTTTTTCAAGGTTCTTAGTACGGATGAAGAGGTTTCCCTCGCCGTCGAGGATGGATTTGTCGGCGAGAAGGGTTCCGAGGAGGTTGCGGGACCAGTCGAGGCAGTCGGTCTCCGACCAGTGCCAGTTGTGCACGTTGGTGCCGTCTGGCCGGTCTTCTACGATCCAGCGTTTGTCTCCTTCGCCGTATTTCGCCATTGGAGAGACGGAGAGAGATCTTGGGAGAGAGAATGAGAGAGATGGTTTTGGAGGCAGGGAGCGAGCGAGGGAGAAATGGGTTTTAGATTTAGATTAGGGTCTGGAGTGTTCGTGAATTGGATGGAAGGGTCTAGAAGGTTGAAGGTCAAATTTGGGAAAAATTATTTGGAGTTTATGTGATTAATGAGCTAATTAGAACCATCGAGAGATATTGGAACAAAAAAAAATATGCATATTTGTAATTAGTTTCTCAAAACCTTTGAATTGTCTACACTATATTTATAGGGAAAATATAAAATTAATTTTTTTTAATTAATTTTTTTTCATTAAATAATAAAGACTTTGTAGAAATTAATTAATTTTTTTTCATTAAATAATAAAGACTTTGTAGAAATTAGAGTAAAATATACTTTTATATTTAATTAATTAAATGATACATAATTATTTCAATAATTTCAACAAATTGTTTCCTTTTACAAATGTAAGAACAATGAATATTTATATTTCAGAAAGTATTTTATTTTACAAAAAAAAAAAAAA